>JBAMBO010003670.1:0-49859 GCA_037044535.1 Lordiphosa magnipectinata
CGCAGTCCGAATATCTGAAGTTAAACGGTTGACTTGCTGAATGGTCCCGTGTTTTGCTCGGAACCCAAATTGATGTGAAGGAATTATATTTTGTGCATGGGTATCAATTTTGCGAAGTAAGATCTTCTTAAATACTTTTGATAAGCAAGGTTGCAGGCTTTCCTGGTTTCTGAATCATTATGATTGTCCACATCGCAGTACGGCATTGAAGATTCTCGAGATATATGTAATGGCAGGATTTGGAAGTTCCATAATCATTTTAGGCGCAATAAGATTATGTCCTTGTGCTTTTTTTGGAATTGAGTTCTGCTATAACATTTTTTATTTCAAGCGAATGAACTTTGATTCGGTAAGTCTGTGCGGCAGTGGGAATCAGTGGCAGTGCATATGCATTGGTTGGTGGATTCGGCTGGAAAACATTTCTTAAGTGAAGTGCAAAGACATTTGCCTTTTCTTCGTCGCTGCGGGCCCATTTTCCTCTCTGATCCCTCAAAGGCGTGTCTACCTTTGCAGGTGGCTGTATGCTTGCGTGTGCTCTCCATAGGGGGAGCGCTTATCGATGTAACGTCTATGGGCTAGCTGCTCCTCAGCTTCGAGTGCCTTGTGCAGTACGCGTTCTGCATGTCTCAGGCGAGTCCTTGCAGCAGGTGACCAATTCTCTGGGATTCTCTTCTTGCACGGCGCTTTTCAGTGACCAGTCGGTCTATAAAGCTGTTCGTTAATCTACGATCTTGCTTAGGTGTTGTTGTTGATGTTGTTAGTGGTCTCGAGTGGTGAGCTGCAGCAGTAATGATTGAGCTCAGGGCTTGGACTGAATTTTTAATGTCTTCTTCGCTGTTTATGGTTGAGCTCAGTTCAATGTGACTCCTGATATATTTTTTGTATTTGAGCCAGTTTGAGAATGGTCTGACGACAAATCTGCGAGTGCTTCTGCAGTTACCAAATTTTGTGGAACTTTTATTGTTATGGCAGTCTATAAGGTCTGGTATTTTCTTGGGATCTGCTGGCTAATATGTAGGCCTACCCGGAGATACATAGTCGTGTTTGTTTGATGCGCGCATAAGTACGCTATACAGTTGCTTCCATTTTGGGTTTTAGATCGGCTAAAAAGCGCTGACCTAATGTATTAAAGAAATCTAGAAATTGATTTTCTGATATTGCGAAGCGTGGCGGACAATAAACCGCCGACATGGTGATATTGCCTCTTTTAGATTCTACACATATTGATGTGGCTTGTAGGTAGTTTTCCGAAAATCTTGATAGTGTGTAATGCTTAATGCGGTTTCTGACTAGGAAGGCAGTTCCGCCATGGGCTTTACCATCTGGGTGATTTGTGTCATAAAATGTATACTCCGGTAATTGAAAGTTAGATGAGTGTCCGCAAGGAGCATTATGTCGATTTCATTGTCTTAAGGAAATTTTGATAACCTCACTTTGTAGCGAGAAATGCCATTTGCATTCCAGAGTGAAACTCTTAGGAGAGCCATTATTTGGTTTGTTGCGAGGTGAGCATTGTAATGAGGATGCCTTGATTCCTCATTTGTTCTAGCATTGCGTTTTGTGGCTGATGATGTGGGTCTATCCATTCCTAGTTTCAATGCACTTGCAAAAGAAACGCCTTTTGTAGTACTCGTTGGGACAAACGACGATCTAGCAGCTTTGGTAAAGAAAACTTCAGGAGTCGATTGCGAAGGTGTAAACTGATTAAGGTTTCCATTGGAACGTACCCATTGGAACGGAAGGGACTCGCCAACTATGGGCCGAGAGAAGCGAATCTGAATCTCCCACAGTGACCATTAACCAATTTCTGAAATTTCTGTTCTCGCAAGGCGACACACTGGAAGCAAGTCAGCTGGTACGTCAGTCGCACAGCCGTCGCGCAGCAACAACTCATCACGTTGGCACGGATCAGAGAAAAATTGAAGTCAAATGCGCATCCTGTTAGCAAAATCATCCATCATTCAAGTGCAGTCAATTTCTTGCCCTTGACACAAGTGGTCGTCAAGCATTTTCTAGAACTGCCAAACTTTGTTTCAATTGCTTGAGCCCCACTCACATGGTCAGTAATTGCACTTCAAAATTTACAAGTCGCGTTTGCAACCGCAAACATCACACTTGGTTCATGGAGCGCAGCACCAAGCTGGACATGAGACCGGAGCACAGCTATCAACCTTTAAGTCCAAGGTTCGGAGATAGCCCACCGGCTACTGTCAGTCATCACATTTGGGATCATGGTGCGCAGCAACAAGCTGGACATGAAACACTTAACGGAGCATATTGCGTGGAGCGTAGCCATCAGCCCTCGAGTGCAAGGTTCAGAGATGGCCCACCGGCTACTAACACATATAACAATCGGAAACATAGCGCGCAGCAGCAAGCTGGATATGATACCCCAACTGATACTACTCATCACATACTGGAGAATATTCCGTTCACAGGTTCGCAAACATTTTTGCCAACCATACTCCCATCTGTGATGGGGCAATACTACTACTTGCCGAGCGCTGCTCGATACAGGATCAACTATAACTTTGGTGACGGAATCATTTATCCAGCGTAAAGGCGTGCGGCGTACGCATGCCCGTATTTCTGTTCTTGGTCTCGCAGCCAACAGCGCTGGCGTTATCCGAGGACGGGCTAAGTTTCAACTTTACTCGCTCATCTCAAAAAACTCCATTGAGCTTAACACTCTCATCATGAGTTCGATTAAATCGTCAATCCCATCACAAGAAATTGACACAAGTTCAACGACATGGCAGCAAATTTGCAAACTGCCTTTGGCTGATCCGTCTTTTTGCACACCTGGTGCAATAGATGTTACCATTGGTTCTGATCAACCATGGGATTTGTACACTGGAGAGAAAAAATACTTTGGTAATAATTATACCATCGCACTTAGCCCTATTTTTGGTTGGGTCATTGCCGGCTCTTACAACACTTACAATGACAACATAACGCACGATACGCATCACGCCTACGCTGACCAGGACAACCTGGTTCGGTCATTTATGGAGATGGATAGTATTCAGCCTACCCAGGCTTCTCTTGACGCAAGTGATCCAACAGAGCATCACTTTGCCACCACCCACACAAGCACACAGGATGGCATGTACGTAGTAGAGTATCCTTTTAAGGATGGGGCACCACTTATCAGCGCAACTCTACCCCAGCCCATCAACAGATTGGCCTCTCTTGATCGCAAATGTATGCAGCATTTCTAGATGGCTATCACAGGCGTGGTCATATGGAATTGTTCAACACAGAACAAATAGACGAAGATCCTGCTACCTGCATGTATCTGCCACATCATGCAGTCATAAAGCCAGATAGCACGACTACCAGGGCTCGTATCCGGAACAGATAGTTCAGGCGTTTCTCTCAACGAACGCCTTCATGTTGGTCCACCAATCCAGCGTGACCTGATTGGAGTATGCCTACTATCGAACAAATGGAGGAGCGAACGCAGCCTCAAACTACTTTCCATGGTGTACTCGATCACAGCATCAACGAAATCCGAATCAACCAAATATCGTCCTGGTTTCGACTTTTGAGGGTAACTGGCTATTGTTATCGTCTTATTGATCGAATTCGTTGCAGCAATGAGTCATACAAGGATGCTCACGGATTCCCTTTTCTGACATCACAAGAGTTACACATGTCACGCTGCCACCTTATCAAACACGTGCAGCAAAAGGCGTTCTACAAGGACTACCAGCAGCTTGCCAAGGGAAGACAGCTGCATGCAAAGTCACAACTGATTTGATTTTCACCCTTTATTGATGAGCAAGGTCTTATTCGAATCGGAGGTCGGATCAATCAATCAACGCTCTCCTATAGTGCGAAGCATCCGATTCTTATTCCAAAAACTTCGCCAATCGCAATGCTTCTGGTTCAACATATTCACAATACGCATCTTCATACTGGAGTGGATGCCACTTTTAGGGCTTTTGGAAGCGCTGGCATATGGAATATCTCACATCGCTGCAAGAGCGCAAAAAATGGCAACTGGAAACTGCCAATATTCAAGTTGGTACTCTCGTCGTACTTAAGGAACCAAATCTACCACCCTCTAAATGGGTACTTGGACGAATAACCGAGGTCCACGGTGCACAGGATGGGAAAACCAGAGTCGTTTCGATCACGACGGCTCATGGAATCAACAAACGGCCCATCACGAAAATTGACGCCCTCCCTCTTTACTGAACAATCGTTCAGGGGGGCCGGTATGTTTGGGAACTATTCGTCCTCCGAGCTTTAATTTTAAATAACTTGAAATGTTGGCCTTATATTTTTTTTACTGTGCTTCGATTCAGTCGTTTCCATTTAAATGTACGCGCCTGCATGCTTAAACTTTTAGCTACACACATATGTATGTATATTCCCTTTTGTTCTAACGGGATCCTCCTACATGTATTTGTACGCCACGCCGGCATCTTTTTGGTATTTTGGCGCCAGTCACATTTCTGCAAACGAAGCAGCAGCAGCTTATCGCATCAGGCCGGCAAAAATATGTTCTGTTCAGTGAAATTAAATAAACTACATACACAAAATACAGTCCACTCCCAGTGTTAATTCATTTACAAACAGTTCCTTTTCTAAGAAAATTCGAGTTCCGCCCAGTCTGTTGTTAATTATTAAAGATTTTTCTGCATCTTTCTGGGTTCATATTCTGTTAGCAAGGACATTTTACAATCTCTGTCATAAAGTTTTCTGACTGCGTTTACTTTTACCTTTTTTAGCTGGCTTTTCATAGCGAAAGCTTCTTACCACTTTACTATAATTTGTATCAGATCTTTAACCTTTGATAATGGCATTCTTCTTTGTTTTCTCTTCTAATAGCCTAATTACACTGAGCACATCAAACATTCCACATTTTGAGTTAAAATGCTTAATAACTATTTGCTATGCGAACATTTGTAATTTTTTGTTTTGTCAAAATAATAAGTAGGTTGGTGTCTAAAAGGACCACCCAATAGAGATGACAAATTTGCCACCGCAAATGTTTATGACTCATGATGTGGGATGTTAGATGTGCTCAGTGTAATTAGTCTTTAACAAACAATCGATCATTTTTTGTTAGCTTTAATTGACTTTCTATCTTCCTCCCTTTCTGCACGTAAGCTGGTTACTTCCTTTCTTAATATTTCATTTTCAGCCGAAAGCTGTTTGACCTTGTCTGAGATTGTTCCAATTTCGTGCTTCAGGTCATTTGGTGCATTTCTTAAATTATTAAAATTTTTCACACCTGGTAAAGGTAACACTTTATTACACCTGAATCCACAAAAATTGGTGTAAGGTTTAAAATTTGTATCAAACTTATTTTTTTTGTTGTTTCCAGATTTCTACCAAGTTTCGAGCCAATCGGACGTCATTTAGATATAGCTCCCATACAAAATCAATATTATTTCAAACTTCTTATGGAAAAATTCGAATTTTTAGTAAATATTTTTGAAAATCATTATTTTTATTTGTGTAAATTGGGTTTTAAATTAGATTTTTAGTTGTTTCCATATTTCTACCAAGTTAAAAGCCAATCGGACATCATTATATATATATATATCTATAGCTATATCTAGCTGCCATACAAAAATTAAATTTTTTCATACATTTTCCAGAAAATTATAAAAATGAAGATATTCGTTATGCATGTTACGATGATTACACAGAGCGGACGAGTCGTGAGTGGGTCTTCCCTTGCTAAATTGATTCGTATACCTCTCGAACATTACGTTGCATACGTTACAATGAACGACCTAAGAAGTACACAAACAAACCTTGACAGTTTTCACATAAGTCACTTTTTCTCGAGTTGGGTCTCGATCGGTGTCGGCTAATGATATTTTCCTTAAAGGGGACGCAATATTAGACTGTAAAATGAAGCAATAAATTTTTTGAAGACTTTTGAAGACAACTTTTGCCAGCCTCGGAAAGTTTAAAAATAGGTGTAAAATAGGTACCTGCGGTAAAAGCAATTTTTCACAAACAACAACTTCGATATTGAAATGTTATAAATTTATTAAAACAGAAATAGTACACCTATTCAACATGTTTTTAACAAGTTAAAAATGCTCACTATAGCCGAAGATATGATAAGTCAAACTTAATTGATAAACCAAAATTTTTGCATTTTTCGGATTGCGAAAAATTGACTAAGTTTAGGCGGCTGTAACATTTATATTCGTAAACATATCAAAGCAATATTTTGGCTACCTAAATTTCTGTCGATTTATCTAAAAAAGTTCAACTTAACTAACTTTCAATAAAAATGAATTTAGCGTTTTGTCTAAGGCGGGGCGCGGCTGGACCACTGTGCGTCGTGTGTTCGTGAGTCAAGAAAGGATTTAGAAGAAAAGTTTGGTGTATCCAAATGAACAGCGTGTTGACGCAAGCAGATTTGTGGAGTGTAACCAATGGTATACTAGCGAGAGCGTAAATTAAAGTTGGCTATAACCGACTTCGATATACATTAAATACGTTACTCATGGAAAGAAATGTTTAATAGCCTTCCTGTGTGCCTGAGGTGGGTCATCCGAAAAGTATGCAACATTTTTTAGCTCGGCTATTTACCATGCGATCTTGATGAAAATTTCAGGGTTTATAGATATTGGGAATATAAATGAACGTTTTAAGCGGGGGTGGGCGTGGCAAAAATTTAAAAAAAAACTTGATCTGCGTGCAGACAATAGGAGTCTAGATTTTAAATTTGGTTGGTATAGCTCTTCTAGTCTCTTAGATCTAGGTGTTCATACAGACAGACGGACGGACGGACGGACAGACAGACGGATACGGCTATGTCGACTCGGCTGTTGATGATGATCAAGAATATATATACTTTAAATGGTCGGATATGATTCCTTCAGCCTGTTACATACATTTGCACGACTTTAGTATACCCCTATTACTCTACGAGTAACTGGTATAAAAAGCAAGCCGGAAGAACAGGACATTAAATGGTGCACCAAAAATGATAAGGCGCTCGCCTTAATCATATTGAATTTGAAGCCCACTTAACTCAATTATGTGAAGAATTTGAATGCAGATATTGCAGCATGGTTCAAACTGAAGGAAGTGTTCCAGCCGAAAGTCGCAGCATGAAATTCAGTGAAGAAGGCAATATCTCTAAGCATCTTTGTGAGTTTGCGGAAATGTTGGCAAACTGGAGGGTATTGCTGTACGCATGCCAGGCGAATTTTTAACAATAATTCTGCTCGCAAGTCTTCTGAAGTCTTATGAGAATTTTATGATCGCTTTAGATGAACTCCTGGCATTAAGTATGGTAAAGATTAAGATTATAGAAGAATCTGATCGTCAGCGGGCAGATGAGAAACGCGAAGATAATTGTTATGGAGAAGTCCTAATGCAAGCTCGACATAAAAAACCACCTATAGAGTACAGATCTTTAATAAGAGAAATTGTGGGAAGACCGAAAAAATGGATAACGGAAACTGCTACGACTGTGATAAAATGGGCTATTTTGCTGCTAATTGTTAACTGCCGAATAGGAACCATCCGAATGGCAAGCATTTGTCGAGTGCTATACTGAGAGCATCGATGGCGCATACAGGAAATAAAATTATTTGGTGTTTAGACTATGGAGCAAGCTCCCATAGAGCAGCCATCGTGAGCTGTTTACTAACTTCAAGCCTCAGAAGGAAGAGATTTACTTGCCTGGTGACAAGTTTCTAACTGCAGTTGGAATGGGCGAAGTTGACGATAGAGGGCACAGAATTGAATTGAGAAGTAATCATTTCCGACCCTATAAAGTATATATATTCTTGATCAGCATCAGAAGCCGAGTCAATATAGGCAATTTCCGTCTGTCCGTCCGTCTTTATAAACACCTAGATCTCAGAGACTAGATCTCATACCTATTAGGCATGTCCGTCTGTCTGTATGAACGCTCAGATTTCAGTGATGGTAAGAGATAGAGGTTTGACATATATGGGACATATACATTTGGAGTAAAGCGTGTATCTTCCACAGTTTCGTAGATAGATGTTTCTTACCTTCTAGAGATATCTAGTAAGTAATCAATTTTATTTGTCGATTTGCTGAAGGAATGATAAAGATCGGATGAACTATACTCAAGCTATGACCAAAAGTCAGTTCCCATCAAAGATCTGTTTTGATTTTGTTGTGGCAGCCCTGGCCACCTCTGATCACACAATTTATCGAGCACCATCCCTGACGCGATAGCAGAACGACAACACGCGCCATCCCTGGCGCTCAGTTTCTGGCTTGGCTTCGATTCGCGCGGGTGGCGCCTGCATCGCTCCGTTCGACTCAACGATGATTGTTAGCTTGAGTGAAATTCGGTAGGGTTAGTTACTTATCAAACCTAGTAGCTAAATGGTTACAGTATAGGAGCCATCTATTGGTCAGTTATGAAATGGTCACAGCGTTATTTATCGGGCAGGTGGATTATGGGCCCTGATGGGGTTATGTCCTTCAACTCTGGAAGCATGAAGAATGGTTTCTTTCGGAGTAAAGTGGGACAAATTGTAAACTATAACTCTATACGGCTTGTCCCCCTTGAGCTGGTTGGTGAATTGTTGAGTGGAGGTCATCTGAAGAAATCGTGGCATGGTGCGATAGGTATCACAATTCTGCGCATACACAATAACAGTTTTATTCCTGGCAACCTTGTACGAATAATTATCCGGAACTAGTAGCTTGTCCAAGTCGCGCTCCATTTGAGCAAAATCATTTACTTCTTCCACAGTAATCAGAGGGGGTCGCTGCTTTTTTCGGACCCTGGGTGGGTTATAGGCTTTAAGGGTCGAATCCATTTCCTCAGCTTCTACTTCAGCTAATTGCTCTGCCTAGATACTGTTGGAAGCGAGGGTTCCTTTTCCTCTTCGTCGTTCGCAAGGGCTGCAAATCGATTGGTTGAGCTGGAAGTTCCTACGTCTCTTATAGGGGCATCCTTGGACGGGGAGCCAACTTTGCCTTTTTTATTGGCCACCTCCTGAGATTGAGTGGATGGCTGACGCTTTAATCATGGAGTTGACCAAGATACAGAAGGAAGTTGTTGCCAATCTTCCTGCTGGTAAGTGATGTGTTGGAGTTCGGTCGCCAGGCTGACCAAACCTCCACTTGCGGCTGCCTCTGTACTTGTATTAGGGCAGTTTCAGTTATTTTGAAGTCCAGTAGTAGCAGTGGATAAAATGAAGAACATGGAGAGCCCAAAATAATTGCTTTTATGGAAACCCCAACTTTAGTATTGCAATCCTTTTGTAATACGTATGGAGCCCAGGTTGCACTATGATGGAACGTGTGACAGGCCGGTAAAGAATGGAATTTTAAGCCAAATAAGGGGCTTCCTTAGCATCCGACCAAGAAACATATTAAGGCTGCCTTTGACCGAGTACCTCGCCAACATCTTATATACAAGCTCCCACGACAAGGTGTATCCACAAAAATAATACAGTTTAATGAAAAAGTATACTCGCAAACGTATTTCGCTGTTTGGACTGGGTGCGAGCTTTCTGAAAAGTTTGAAACAATTAATGGAGTAAAGCAAGGATGCCTTATGTCACCGCTGCTGTTTGTGATGTTCTTAGATGATCTGCATGAACACTTAGGAGGTGGCCTGTACACAAACATTAGGGTATTAATGTACGCAGATAACATTGTGATAGTAGCGGACTATCTCTCAACCCACCAGCAAATGATCCATAACATGCAGACATACTGAATACTGTGGGGCATGGAAGTCAATAAGGCAAAATCCGAGATTATGGTGTTCAGAAAAGGCAGTAGACTGGCGGCATCAGAGAACTGGACGTTTCAACAGGAACAGGAAAAGGTGGTACCGGAGTACAAATACCTTGGGGTTATACTGACACCTACAATGAGCTTTAAGAAGCATGTGGCAGCCAGGACAAAAGAAGCGAAGGCGAGTATAAACTCAGTGTGGCATGTAGGAAACCTGATCAAAAACATAACATCAGAAACATACAACATACAACATACAAAATTCACTACAGTTAAAAAACGGATTAAGGATATACACATCGAAGAGGATGAAATACTAGTATCTTTTGATGTTGTATCATTGTTTACAAATATCCCAATACACCTGGCAATTCAGAATATTATGGAAAAATGGACGGAAATCTCAACACACACAGAAATACCAAAAAATAAATTTAGAGAAATCTTGGACTTCATTCTAATAGACAACAATTATCTAATTCATGACTCTACAATATACAACCAAATTTTTGGCATGCCCATGGGGAACCCGGTGTCACCAACCATAGCGAATGTGGTACTAGACAAGATACTGGATAACGCAATTGAAGACCTAGGGAAACAAAACGTTTACATAAAACACATAGCAAAATATGTCGATGACATTTTTTGCATAATAAAAGAAAAGGATGCAAATATAATATTAAATACACTAAACAAACAACATCATAGGATACAATTTACTTTAGAAGTGGAACAACATGACAAAATAGCTTACTTAGACACGGAGATAAAGAAAGAACAGGGAAAAATTAAATTCAAATGGTACACAAAAGACATCGCATCAGGGAGAATCATTAATTTCCACTCACATCAACCCAGGAACCAGAAGATAAATACAGCGAAAACTATCATTAACAAAGCATATATTTTAAGTGATGAAATATATAGGCCCATAATAAATATAAAACTAAAGAAAATGCTTAGGAAGAATAGCTACCCAGAACAGCTGATCGACAACCTAATAAAAGACGCCACTAATAAACATAAAGATGACAAAAACAAAGAAGAAAAGGATACAAGATACATAAGCGTACCCTACATAGACAAACTTACTAATAAAGCGACAATAACTAAAATTATACCAAAAGAACATTCAAACATAACGTACGCATATAAAGCACACACAAACACTGGAAAACTGTTTACAAACACAAAAGACAAAATAGAAAAGGAACAACAACAACACGTTGTGTACAAGATAGCATGCAAAGGAAAGGAAGGAGAAACTTGCAGCAAAGTATATGTAGGCACAACAAAACGCGCACTAGCAAAAAGAATAGGAGAGCACAAATTAGACGCGAAAAACAAAAAAATGACAACAGCAATATCTCAACATCTGGCAAGAACTGGACACTCAGCTGATTTCCAAAATGTGAGAGTACTAGACATTGAGCGAAAAGAGAGAACAAGACTGACTTTGGAGAGCCTAAAAATTCAGCAAAGAGAGGTCGGATGCACTAAACCACAAAGAAGACATCGAACAAAATAAATTACATTTAAGCATCAGCTGTGACAACACAAAAATGAAAACACTAATGACAAAAATAACTAACCATAAGGAGAATTAATTAGAAAAACGACAAAATAATGTATGTATGACAAAAAAGAGTTAATGTTTTTGTATTGTTTTTATTGAAGAAAAAAATTAATAAATCCAGACTCCCTGAAGAAGGCGCAAAATGACGCAAAATGGAGCTCAAGTCTGGGGTGGAGAAATAAAGGAAGAGGCAGACCAACTACAGCGATATTTTTTAAAGAGGATACACAAGCTACCAGATAGCACACCGAACTACATATTGGGAATTGACGCAGGGCTAGAAGATGGACATATCTATAGTCTAACACTTCATCTCAAGTACCTATCAAGAATATTATTTGAGTATGAAGATTCTAGACTCCCGCATATCCTTGCTGAGAAAATGATGCGAAATAATTTGGGGTGGTTTTGCGAGGCTCAGAGAAATGTTCGCGTATCGTGGCATATCACTCGGAGACAATGTTCGATTCATAAACGAATCGAAAGCAGACTACCTCATGCAACACATGAAAAAGATGCATCAAGAGTATATAAAGACCTTAATAATGCAATAGGTCCCACATACTGCAACGAGTCTTTCAAGCAAAGTATTGGCTTATATAAATAACTGTTTGTATATTAAACAACGGAAGGAAGGCTGACGGCCTTAAACCAAGCTTTAAATGTTTGTTTATTATTAGTTAATCAATGCAAAGCTGTAAGCTATGAAAATTAACAAATGAAAATAATCATCTAAAAAAAAAAAAAGCATGTTCATTAGAAATGACGGAAGGCTTCATAGACTTGGGCAACAATGGGCTTTGGTAAATGTTTAGTGGTATATTTCTTTAACTTTCTCTTCATTTCCTTTGAAGATTTTAGATCCGATAATAACGAGCTATTCCTGGACTGGGCGATTTTTGAATTATCTGAGTCTGATAATGAAGTCATAGACATATTCGATTCGGTCCCACTCATTCTGGCAAGCAGCCTGTGCCCCACGACAAATCGTGCAGCAACTCAATACGAGGAGAAGTCGGAACTATCCAAAAGACGTAAAAGTATTTTTTTAAGAGAAAATAAGTATAAAATTTAAATAAATTTTAATTTTGTCTATTTGTTTGTTGTTTGCTCGTCTAGTTGATCAAGCATAACTCAATATTTATAAAATTTATGTGTTATTTTGAGAAGGCAAATAAAAAAGTTCTTAAAGAAACAAGTACTCTGTACGTGCAGTAGCAGCTGAAAACAGCGCTACTGCTGAGCTGCGGCAGCGAACATTCTTTTGGTCATAGCTTGAGTATCGTTCATTCGATCTTTATCATTCCTTTGGTTCTTTATTAATGCTATTCGTCTGTGGAAGCATCCATCAATTTCATGCACAGCTTTAAATGCATTTACAGAATACAGAATAAAGTCTAAGGAGTAAAAATAAAATTACATATAATACACACACACTCACATACAAATAAATAAAGTCTTTCATCGTAAATACCTGTCATGTATTGTTAAAAATGTTAAATTTTCTATTGTTTTCAACCTTATATTCTTTGTAATAGTATAAGTTAGTTTCTAGTTCTTGAATCAAAATCAAATTGGGCTAAAAATAAATTGAAATGGAAATTGGCAAATCGATAAACAATCTAGATTACTAAATATCTCTAGAAGGTACGAACCACCTATCTACAAAACTCTAGAAATATTGAAAATAATCTTGATCTGCCTGCAAGTCTTAGAAGTATATGTCCCATACACAGTATGGGGCTGAGGCCCAACCCTATTACCCAAATATCTTAATTCACCATATATATGCAAAGAGCAATATGAACAAGGATTTCAGAAAAAGTTGGAAAATATGCAGCCATCAGCAGTGAACAAATTGACGAACGAAAACCTTGGAATATGAGTAAGAATATTACGACCGATCGTTAAAAATATGGTTCGAATTTTTTTTGATTAGCCGCCGAGAAGATTTTCTTGCGCTTGTTGCGCGGACAACCAAAATGGAGTCCTAGCACTGATATGTGAAAAACAGCCCTTGACATTCTATAAGCATTGACTAAGTCATTCAAGAATTAGTGTTTCAAAAATCTGCTATGTTCGGGATATCCAAAATATGCTTTGCACAGATTCTTCAGTGACTAATATTTTCACACAGTCTGCTAAAAAACGCTACTTTTGCAAGATAAAATAATCGAGAAAGCCAAGCTAACTTTGTAAGTGTCAAAGTTTTAATACACTTGAAAGAGCTCGCTTCAACGGCTATCGATTTCAACCAAATTTCGAAGATCAGTTTAAAAATATGTAATATTAATAATGACTAATAGTGAAAACATTGAACAAAAAAGCTTTTCGCACTAAAACCCGTTTTCCGACCGATCGTTCCTATGGCAGCTACAAGAAGAAGTCATCCGATCCGGGCGGTTCCGACATATTAGCAGCGTGCACTCTGTGCAAAATTTAAACTTGATAGCTTCAAAACTGAGGGACTAGTTTGCATAAAAACAGAAAGACGGACGGACAAAGCACAATCAGCTCGCCATACTGATTACGAATGTAAATACTTTACGTGGTCGGAGATGATTCCTTCTATGCATTGCAAACTTCTGGCAAAAATGATAATACACTTTTCAAGTGCAAACGAGAGCGTAAGTTAAAGTCGGCTCTAACCGACTTCGATATACCCGTTACTCATGGAAAGAAATGTTCAATAGCCTTCCTGTGTGACTGAAGTTGGACAGCCGAAAAGTATGCAACATTTTTTACTCGGCTATTTATCATCCGATTATGATGAAAATTTCAGGGCTTATAGATGTTGCGAATATAAATGTAAGTTTTAAAATTGAGATAGATATCTAAAAAAATGTGGGAGCTATTCAACAATTTTTATGGTGGGGGCGGGGGTGGGCGTGGCAGACAATAGGAGTCTACATTTCAAATTTGGTTGCTCTAGCCCTTCTAGTCTCTGAGATCTAGGTGTTCATACAGACAGACGGACAGACGGACGGACGGACGGACAGACGGACATGGCTATATCGACTCGGCTGTTGATGCTCATCAAGAATATATATTCTTTAAATGGTCGGAAATGATTCCTTCTGCCTGTTACATACATTTGCACGACTTTAGTATACCATTTTACTCTTCGAGTAACGGGTATAAAAATAGAGGAAAGCTAACTTCGGCTCGGCCGAAGTTTCTATACCCTTGCAGCTGGTATAATTTATATAAATAAAGGTTTTTAATGATGTTTACTCAACATTTTAATTTTCGCTTTGAACAATGTTAGCTAAGTGATTTCCCAAACTCAGCAATAGATGGCGCCACCACTTTGACCATTGTGGCAGCCCTGGCCACCTCTGGTCACACCATTCATCGAGCCCCACGTTAGGCAACCTCAACCCTGCTTGGGCGAACTTGCTTATCGACCCCCACTCGAAGCAACGGCCTCAACGCGAGGTTTTCATCGACCCAGCTACGACACAAACATCACAGCGAAAACTATACGCAAGCATTCCTCCACATTGGGACTTGCACGATCCTGTAGATGCTCACCCCGGACATACATTCATCTCAGCTTTACTCAAAACTCGAAAATCATTCGTTCCCACATGGTCTCTGGAGGGGGAGTACTGTGGCAGCCCTGGCCACCTCTGGTCACACCATCCCTGACGCGATATCAGAACGACAACACGCGCCATCCCTGGCGCTCAGTTTCTGGCTTGGCTTCGGCCAGCGCGGCACGCGCCCGCATCGCTCCGTTCGACTTGGCGATAATTGTTAGCTTAAGTTATATTCAATAAAGTTAGTTACACATTAAACCCTCGTAGCCAACCCATGTTGTTGCCAGATTGTTATATGGCAGCTAAAACTATGCAAGAGGCATTACAAAGCTGAAATGCAAAACAGAGGAAGAACTCCATGGAGGTAGAATATGCTGCTTTAATCAAAAATGACACGTGGTCGTTGGTGGATCTACCAGAACGACAAAATGAAATTGGGTCTAAATGGGTATATGCCATTAAACGCAATTAAGAAGGGCTGCACACAGCGTTATGGTGAAGGAGCAGTTGGGGGGGCAGCGATTTTATTGAAGATGCACCGGCACAGAAAAGTTAAGAAAGCAGATTAATGCCAGATACACAACAAACATTATTCTGTGCAATGATGCAGCAAATGCAACAATTTCAAATGGAAATTTTTAGGATGAACGAGATTCAAATGCCAAAGATGAATCTTTTGATTGAAGTGCCAGCGGACACGCGCAGCACGAAGAATGAAGCAACGGTCGTACAGTCGGCAGCGTCATCAGGTGGCGATAATGTGGCGGCACCTCGCCAAGAATCAACACGACCCTTGTACGATCTGCCAGAATTTGATGGCACACCAGAACTATGGCCTATGTTTAGTACGCTTACAGTGATAGACAAAATAGAGTGTTTACAGCAAAAATGTTAGCAATATAATTGACACATTAAAGCAGAATTTTGGCAGGCCTGAGCTGTTAATAAAAAGTCAAGTTAAGCGCGTAAGGGAAACTGCTAGCATCCAGGAGGGAAAATTAGAGCAGTTAGTCGATTTTAAAACAAAGGTTCAGAATTTGGCATCATTTCTAGAAGCTTCTGGCGCCCACCAACACATGAAAAATCCGACCTTGATGGAAGAGTTGTTGTTGAAGCTGCCGGTGCAGCAGAGGCTCGAATGGGAAAGGCATGCAAGAACATTGGAAAGTGAGCAGACAATAAAGGATTATTAATTAAGCACATGGCTTCAATTAATGGCTACTGATATACAGGATGCAGGCCTGCTCAATGAGCATGAGGGGACCAACGCAAAGGAGGATAGGAATAGATTGTTTCACACTAATGCGGTAGACAGTAAGAATATCAAGCAGTGTTACGTCTGCAAGGAGAAACATAATCTGGAGAATTGTGATGAGTTCGTGCGTGTGAGCGTTGACGAGAAATGGACGGTCGCCAAGGCGAATAAAATATTTTTCAATTGTTTGAAACAGGGCCACTCCTGTCGGGAGTGTAGGACTTGACATAAGTGTAATATCGAGGGCTGCAGGAAAAATATTCATAAATTGCTGGACAGGGCTTTAGATAAGCTAATGAAAGAAACACCAGAAGGCTGCGTGTTCAGTGGAGCTGCGATGCTGGCGAGAAGCACAACTGTTTTATTTAAAGTTCTGCCTGTTAAGTTGCATGCTAATGGCAAAACAGTTAATTGTCACGCCTTTGTGTATGAAGGATCAGCCGTATCCCTAATGATTGAGCGATTGACAGAAGCATTGGGCATAAAGGGCCTAAAGGAGATGACTTTGCAATGGTTTGGCAATAAAAGGGTAACTGAGTTAACAGCTCACTTTAATATTGGTATATCTGCTTGTAACGACAAAAAGATTTATGATTTGAGTGTAAGCACAATGAAGAATTTGCAGTTGCCATGTCAGACAGTAAAAATGTCAATATTGAAATTGAGGTACCACTATCTAAAAGCCGTTCCAGTTGAAGACTACACGGATGTGGAACCAGAACTTCTGATTGGGCTTGACAATGTTCATTTATGTGTGCCAAAGGTAATGCAGCCAACCGCAGGAAATGGCCCAGCGGTTTCAGTTATGTTATGACGAAACTGGAATGAATGGGAAGGCCAAAGTACATCTGGTAACGGAAACCAGTTGCGATCGCTTTGAAAAATTGTTAATTGATTAAATTGCCAATGCAGAAATGGACGTGCATGATGTGAAGAACCACGTCGAGGGATGTGAAATTGAGAGGTCAAAGAAATTGTTGGAAGCAACAACAAAATACGACGGCTCTCGCTACGAGACGGGGCTGCTTTGGATTCATAACGATATCGAGCTCCCGGACAGCATGGACATGGCTATGAAGAGACAGTTGACTCTGGAGAAGAAGTTTGATCGCGAAACAGAGTCGATGCTAATGACTGGGCCGGACGAATGTCAACCTCTAATACATGTGCTAATGAGGGTTAGACAGAAGCGTATAGGAGTCTGTGCTGATATTCACTAGATGTTTCATCAAGTTCGCATAAAAGCAGATGATCGATGTGCGCAACGCATATTATGGACGAATGACCCAAAGGAAGAGATGAATGTCTATGAAATGCAGGTCATGACATTTGGGGCCAAGTGTTCACCAGCCTCAGCGCAATATGTGAAAAACAAGAATGCACTGGTGCACAAGGAGATGTACGGTGAAGCTGCTGACGCCATTATAAGGAATCACTATGTGGATGATCTTGTACACTGCTATTCTAAAGAAGACGATGCTTTAAGAATAACAAAGGAAATCGTGGAAGTACATCGCAAAGGCGGATTAAGAAAATGTATGTAAAATTCAAGAGAATTTAATGAAGTATTCGCCGCAGGTGTCAATGGAGAAGTTCTGAGCCTTGATAGGGATGGAGCATCGCATTGCCAAAAGGTTTTATGGATGCAGTGGCAGGCACGGACCGATGAATTTGGTTTTCAGTTGTCATTTGCCAAGATTGATAAGTCATTCGAGTATAGGGTGCCGACAAAGAGAGAGGTCTTACGAATTGTAATGTCGATATTCGATCCTTATGGTTTGGTTGCGGAATATTCATTGGTTGCCAAACTGCTACTTCAATCTATTTGGCAAAAGAAGACTAACTAGGATCAGCAAATAGACGATGAAAATAATGTCACGTGGAGACATTGGCTTAGGCTATTGAATGATGTGGCTGACATACGAGTTCTCAGATGCTATGGCACGGAGTTTTGGAATGGAGTGGTAGAGCCGCACTTCTTCGCAGATGCTAGTGAGATGGCCTACGCGGCAGGTGGATATTGGCGTCTGAGAGAAGGAGAACGATGGATTTTGGCGTTTTATATGGGAAAGACCAAATGTGCGCCCATGAAATTGTCCACAGTACCGAGGCTAGAGCTACAGGCGGCTGTGATTGCGACCCGCCTGAGGAAGATTATTTTGGAAGGCCATGATGTGCTTCCAAATAGAATTTGTATGTGGTCTGATTCGAAGACTGTGTTAGCTTGGATCAAATCAAATCATCGTCGATACAAGCCATATGTTGCACATCGTATCAATGAGATACTGGAAACGACAAGAGTCGATGAATGGCATTTGGTGCCAGGAAAAGATAACCCTGCTGACTTGGGAACCAAAAAAACAGGAAACCGACGATCTTTGTGGCTATCAAGACCAGATTTCCTCATGGAGCAGGAGAGCTGTTGGCCAGTGGATCCTCCAAACAGAAGACGAACTGCGCCCAAAATATATGATGTCCATCAGTAATGATTCAGCAAACATATTCCAAAGGTTCTCTACTTTCAGGCGATTGATCCGAGTGCTGGCCTGGATTTTACGCGTTCGTTACCAAGGGGTACGAAAGAAGTTTCTGGAAGCATATGAAATTGAACGCGCTGAGATGCTCTTGTGCAGGGCAGTTCAACAAATGGAATATGGAGATGAACAAGAGGCTTTGGCAAACGGAAAGGCAATTGCCAGGTCTAGCAAATTACAGAAGTTGTCACCAATTTTGGATAAAAATGGAGTTATACGAATGAGCGGTCGTATAACCAATGCAACCGCCGTGAGCGCGAACACAAGGCAACCGATCATATTGCAACGGCACCATGTCACTGGACTAATTATTCAGCATTTCCACAATGAGTGGAAACACCAGAACGAGAACACTATAGTGGCAGAGCTAAGGCGTGAATATTACATTCCACATTGTCGTGAGGAAGTGCGTCGAGTTGCGCGCACATGTAAGGTTTGCCAAACAGAAAGGGCGCGTCCGTCGGCTCCATTGATGGGACAGTTGCCTGAAGAAAGAGTCTCGCCGTATGTGCGACCATTTACATATGTAGGCATCGATTATATAGGCCCATTTCTAGTAGTTAGAGGAAGGTCAACTTAAAAACGCTGGATTTGTATATTTACTTGCCTAACTATACGAGCTGTTCATTTAAAATAGCTAAGGATTTATCAGCGGACACTTGTATACGAGTAATAAGGAACTTCATGGCTAGGCGAGGCAGGCCAAAAAGAATAATTAACATTACAGACAGAGAAAAATTATTAAATCTTATTGAAAAAGAACATTTAAACGAGAAGGCTAAGCTAACTTCGTCCGTGCCGAAGTTTTTATACCCTTGCAAGTTCTTGTCTTCATCACGCTCCCGCTCTACTTGACGAGATGCTAGATTTTCCTCGCGAATAGCGGCCAGTCGACTAGCATTTCGAGTTGATATCCGAGACGCATCTTGCTCGTAACGGATGCGAGCTCAATCACGGGACGCCTGCCGTCGTTGCTCCTGGGACATTGAAGACACTCGTGGCATTTTGATTGATTTTATTGGTCACAATAATGGTTTCAACAATTTAAGCACATAAATAAACAAACAAATAAGTTCCTTTCAGTCTCGTAGCTCAAACTCGACTGCCGCATATCATACATTTATTTTACTAGAAAAGTTCCTACGCCTACTAGGAAGGTTGTAAAATTGACTCTTCGACCGATCGTTCCTATGGCAGCTACAAGAAGTAGTCATCCGATCCGGGCGGTTCCGGTTGGCAGCGTGCAGTCAATAGAAGACTCTGTGCAAAATTTCAGCTCGATAGCTACAAAACTGAGGGACTAGTTTGTTAGTTAGTATATATTATAGTTTATGGGGTCGGAAATGAATATTTCTATGCGTTGCAAACTCCTAGGCAAAATTATAATACCCTTTGCAAGGGTATAAAAATAGCCACAGAGGCATAGGTGAAGTATTTTTGGAAATTAAATCATTGTACTACTATCTCAATTTACAAAAAGAAATTCAAAAATGTATCAATAATTGTAGTTTTTGTAATTTAGCGAAATACGATCGTACTCCAGTTAAGTATAACTTAAACCTAAGCGACACACCAACTAAACATAACGAAATCATACATATTGATATTTGATTCCCTCAAAGAGACATAATGTACCTTACGACAATAGATAAGCTAACAAAATACGCTACAGCCCATTTGTTAAAAGATCGTTCTTGGATAACATTGTTAAAAGCAGTCAACGAAACAATCCAACATTTAGGAAAACCAGAATTGATTATTACAGATAACGAATTTAATATTGGGTGTATAAGGGAATTTCTGACAGAGTGTAACATACCCCTACATCTTACAACGGCTTATAAGAAGACCGGAAACTCGGACTTCAAAAGACTGAACGAGAATATCCGAATTTGAAATGCGACCCCAAAAAACGACGATTGCATTCAAGACAAGGTGTTTAAAGCAATAATCTACTATAACAATACCACACACACGAGCACAAAAACGAAACGAAATTTGTTAAATAATATAATTAGTAGAGATGAAATTCAAAGGCTATCTACAATGCTTAAATCACATAAAGAAAAACAGCATCAAAAACAAACAGGTAAAGATATTGAAAACTTCGAAAACGATTATGTGAAGAATTATAAAATTGGAAAATTTAATCCAAAGTACAAATTAATTGAAAACCATAAACAAAATGGCAATTATTTAGTGTCCACTGACGAACCAAACAAAAAAATTTATAAAGATCAATTCAGGAGGAAAAACAAATTTCAAAATCTTAAAAATCAATCTACAAACAATTAACAAAACCAAAAAGAAGAAAATTTGTAAAAATTGTATTATATTCTAACCATATTATCACTGCAACTTTAGTATTTCTAAGGACCTTTCTTCAACAACTATTGTTAAAACTTGCTGCGGGGGAGTCATATATAAAGATCATAGCTGACTCTCACCTACCACTTTTACGAACACAGGTTGTTACCTAACTGAGCAAACTCTGCCTCCTATGGAAGTGGGCCGCTGCGAATACGGCTCCTACCTAACTATCTGAAACATTGATAATAACTGAAAACGGAATGAAATGAAAACCGAAAATCAAATGCGTAAGCCGAGTATAATGAACCGTACTATTTCAAAAGGTAGTATAATAATGTAATTAGTATTTTTGATCTTAAAAGTTTGAAGTGTGTTAGCTGAGCATCTCACAGAAGTCCCTAAAGTCAATTTCTGAAAACATTGTTCATGAAATAATCCATTACCCTTAGAGTTAAGTACATGGGCAGAAGGGTCACCATGTTTCCCTGTACCACACGGCTATACCACACCTCTGTTGCAATATGATACCGTAGTGGCAAGGAATATCTATCGGTCACCAAATGCATCCCAACCACCGAAGAGTCGCGCAAGCCCTTCATGCGAGACACACAGCCAATTGCCATACCCAGCTCAGCCACCTAAAACCTTTGACACATATGGTTAATGAATGGATAACCATCAATGAGAGTCCAGCTCGAGTCAGCATCGATGATGGCCGGCCCAGAGGTCAAAACAAACGGCCCGTACCTCTTCACCTTGAGCTTTGGACTGTCATCAACCGTCAATGAGGGCCCAGTTTGAATCAGTATCGATGATGGCCCAGAGGTCAAAACAAACGGCATGTATCTCGTCACCTGGAGCGTTTGGCTGTCATCAATGGCATGATAGAGTTGAATCAACACGAGGCCTTGAGAAAGATTCCAGGCATCGCCGTTGCTGAACATCATTAACCAAGATCCTGTTCTGAGCATGTCACTATTGTATCTGATGAACAGCCACAATCTACATGTCATTCAGGAATTTAAGGTCGAAGTGGCGGCAGCTGGGTCACCTAAAGCATGGGTCGCTGCTGGCATAGGATTTATCCTCGTCGTCAACGGTTTCATCTTCTGCTGCAAGTAATTGAAGAAGAGACTATCTTCGAGGGAGATACTTCTATAATCCATAAGTTCAGCAAGACCGAGGACGGTCATAGTTTTGATGGGGGAATAGTTAAGAAGTAACCCTCGCAGTACGTTTAGTATTATAAATATGTTAACATTTAGTATTTTAATGATCTCAGGGTTTGGTCACACTACAAAGTGAAACCATCTTCCTCTTTCCTTTTTGATCTCGTACAAATAAGACGCACACGCTGTTATCTGAAACTTAGCAATAAAATTGTTGGCTCAAACATAACCAAAAAATTGTACAGCCTTTCTCTCATCTGGATTGAACATTTGGAGTATCCCATCCGGGCTGCATTGGCAGAGAGTCTACAACTGTACCTCCGCGGCAGCAGCGGATTGGCATAATTAGTACATTGTACACACACGACGACTGCTGCTGCTGCGATCAACACATACGCACACACATCGCCACACAGCTTCTACGGCTTCACAACTTTAAAGGCGAATTTTCTGCTTATGCCGTCTTCAAAAACTGTCCAACATCCGATTTCCCACGATTATCACACAACTGCAAGGTTTTTTTTTTAATATTTTCAATGTTTGTTTGCACTCGTCATTTCTATTTGACGTTACATTTTTGTAATGTCAGCTGAAAGGGTGAATTGCTTGCAACGAAACCGGAGTAGTATTAAGTACAAAGTCGGTTGTATTGTAGGACCAACTATACTGTGTTGATGTGCTCTGTGACCTTAACACGCATTAATGAGGTACATAATAATGCGGTTCTCACGGGATATTCCTATCGATTGGGGACATGTGGCCCCACGAAATGTATTCTTTCATAAAAGCTATATGTTTTGCAAGCCTGCGCTCCAAAGGCCAATACCTTCTCTTTGCTGTGTCAAACGATGATCCGAGGCATTGAGGGCTTGACTTAAAAGGCAGAACAACACTAAATCGACCCGAGCGTAGTCGTACCACATTGTTGACGAATGACATCTCACAGAGCAGCTGCTCTGGGGTTAGCATTTTGACTTCATATGCATTTGAAACGTGTTCCAACTCCCAGAATTTCCGAACTAATGGATCTAGAGGACAATTTTCTTGATTAATAGCAACAATTGAATTTGAATGAGAGGCTCTACTTTCTGATGTTTTATAACGCCCCGACACCACCCATCCGAATACCGAAATCTGTGGAGTTAATGCTTGCCCAACCTTCATGAGATCAAAAAAGAGCTCTGCTCCAATAAGCAGATCGACCCTTTGGGGCTTGAAGAAAGCTAGATCGGCTAAAACCATGTCATTTGATATGTTAAACTCCTTAGTGGAATTGGTTTTCTCCGGTTGATAGGAAGATATTGATTTGAGAATGGTCAACTGAGCATCCGATTTGAAAGTGTTGTCGCGAGACGCAATTGAAGTCTGGACTGTATGCTGCGTCGTTGAACTAATCTTTCCCCTACCAAGCAAACTAACTTCCTTTCGAGACTTTTCCAACTTTAATGTTTTGGCTAAATAATCAGTAATGAAATTCATTTGTGAACCCGAATCCAATAGCGCTCTTGCTAAGTGGTAATTTCTCGATTGACCTATAATCTTAATCAAAGCAGTGGCTAAGGTTACCTGATCGGACTCGACTGATTGAGCAGCATGATTCACGATTGACACCGATGCCGACGGTGAAT
The DNA here is from genome assembly GCA_037044535.1 of Lordiphosa magnipectinata. Taxonomy (NCBI): domain Eukaryota; kingdom Metazoa; phylum Arthropoda; class Insecta; order Diptera; family Drosophilidae; genus Lordiphosa; species Lordiphosa magnipectinata. Next base: position 23,735 of record JBAMBO010003670.1, read on the forward strand.
GTTGATTTGTTTCTGCATATTTGTGTAGTAATGTATGATGTGGATTTGAGCATGCCCTGCAGTGTGACGGTCTACAAGTCGAGACAGCATGACCGTTTTTTAGGCAACTCAGACATAGAGGAAATCCTTTAACAAATTTGAATCGATTTACAAATGGTAAGGCAGCAAATGATCCACATGTGTGAACAGAATGATCACTTGAATTGCAAAACACACATGTCGAAGTTTGAGATGGATTCTGCTGAGTTACTGATAAGGAAGATTTATATCACTTTTCCAAGTGATTTTCTCGATCTAATTTTCGCGACTTATCTCTTCCTGTTGCTTCACTGGCTGATAGATATTGATATCGTTGGTTCAGCAAACTTTCGCAATCAGCCCAGAGAGGAATTGTGTTATAGTCCAATGACTCTTCCCATCTGGATCGTGTACCAAAATCAACTTTCGACATGACAACATGAATAAGCATCGCGTGAGCTATATTCTTATCATCATCAATAGATAATAAAGATTCGTAAATAGCAGTCACGGTCTCCTGCATAGAACGAAGAGACAATGCGCACGGATGCGACATGGAAGGGATATCGAACAATTTTGCAATACTATTAAAATATATCAGACAACTGTTATCGTACACCCTTTTTAGAACAGCTAAAGCCTTTGGATAATAAGTTTCTGAAACTTGGAACGCTTTAACCGTACCTAGCGCTTCCTTGTCCAGGCAGGATAGCAAATGATACCATTTTCCGATATTAGAGAGTGTATCATCATTGTCTAGAAAGCTTTCAAATAATCCAATAAAACTTTTGTAAAAAGTAAGTAAAATTTTGCATGATGACGTTGAGAAGCACTCGAAGCTCCGTCAAAATAGGAAAGAACCTCTCCGAACCATTTGATACCAAGAGAGGTTTTAGGCAGGGTGACACCCTATCGTGTGACTTCTTTAATCTACTGATGGAGTATATACTGCGCCAGTGCCCAAATGCCAACAGATCGGGCTCATTTCTTTATAAAGATCTAATGCTACTCGCATACGCCGATGATATTGACATTATCGACAAAAACGAACGGGCGGTAAGCAGGGCGTTTTCAGAGATTGAGAAGCAGTCTAAACTGATGGGCTTAGCGGTAAACGAGGACAAGACAAAGTACCTAGTATCCACGGACAAGAAGTCTACGCGTCTTGGACAATTTGTTACTATGGGGGAGTACAACTTTGAGGTTGTAGAGGATTTTGTCTACCTCGGGACGATGATTACCGGCGATAACAACATCAGCCTGGAGATCCGAAGAATTACTCTTGGAAACCGATGCTACAACGGGCTCAGTAGGGAGTTCAAGAGCAGAGCCTTTTCTCGAAGAACAAAAATAGCGCTATACAAGTCGCTCATCATCCCAGTCCTGCAATACGGTGCAGAAGCATGGACAATGACAGCAGCGGATGAGGAGGCGATTGGCGTTTTCGATCGAAAAATCCTTCGGAGGATATATGGACCTTTAAAAGTTGGCGATGGATACCGCATTCGAATGAATCACGAACTGTATGAGCTCTATAAGGACATCAGTCTAGTCAAGCGCATAAAGCAACAGCGGCTGCGCTGGTTAGGACATGTAATCCGGATGGATGAAGAAGCTCCAATTAAAAAAGACGTACAAAGCGAAGGCGGCTGACTTTGGAGGACAAGGCAGGAGGGGTCGCCCACCACTAAGATGGGATGATCAAGTGCGGAAAGACATTTCCAACCTTGGTGTGAACAACTGGTGCCAGCTCGCACAATGCAGAAGCGAGTGGAGGGCATTCATTGCAGAGGCCAAGACCGTCAAGCGGTTGTGATGCAACATCGGGCCAATAAAGAAGAAAGAAGAAGAAAGTAAGTAAAATTGGCTCAAACAGCACCTCCAGGAAGGCCAGGGCCAAGTTTCTCTCAATCTCTTGGCATGTGTGCTTATAATTTTTCGCACAAGAGAAAGGGACCTACAGTTTAACGCCGAATCCGAATGGCAATAGTTAGAAAATTTTTGGTATTTCATGGCTAGTTACTTCACAGCTGGGTTGGTTTCTAAAGAAAGAAAAAACTTTTCCTATTAGATGGTCCGAGGCGGGATCGAACCCACAACCCCCCGCACCAGCCGCCACACATACGACTGGTACGCCACGCCCGACCAATAAAACTTTTGTACTCTGCATAATATCCACTGAATTTTGGCAACTTCATATGAGGTAGTCGCTTTGCTTGTGAACCCGATGCAGATGGATTCATCATTAATTAAAAATTAAAATTGCACTGATAATAAAGTTCAGCAAACTGTAAACTAAAGCTTATTGTATAGTTTAACAATGTCTGTTAAAAAAGAACCATTAACGACCGCCAAATAATATTTTCACATTCTATATAGTTCGCGATCCATCGAGGAATAATATTTTCCGCATTTTTGGGGTTACGAGACAATACTAGACAGGTTATAAAGGCGCCCAATGATCAGGAAAATCTCATGTACTCCTTTTAAACTTTAAGCACCTTTGCCACTGATATCGAACGAATTGTCTTCCAAAAGTTGTGCAAATTAAATATTTTTTTTTGGGAATGACAATGTGTCCAAAAAAGTCGACCATTCGTCCAATTGTATCAGTGTCCAGTAAAAACCTCTGTCAGTCTGCTGCTTTATTCGAAAAGCATTTGCGCTCAAACCAGAAAACCATGTCCGACTTCGAAATAATTTTTGCTTCGTTCCTTCGATGTCATTTTTATACTCTGTACCAAAGGTACACAGAGTATATTAAGTTTGAGCAAAAGTATGTAACAGGGAGAAGGAATCAATTGCGACCCTATAAAGTATATATATTCTTGATCAGCATCAACAGCCGAGTCGATATAGACATGTCCGTCTGTCCGTCCGTCCATCTGTCCGTCTGTATGAACGCACAGATCTCAGAGATAGTAAGAGACAGAGGTTTGACATGTATGGGGCATATATTTCTTATACTTGCAGGCAGATCAAGTTTATTTTCAATTTTTGCCACGCCCCCTCCCGCCTCCGCAGTTTGGAAAAAACGTAATATCTTCCACAGTTAGTCAAGTTTTTACCGACCCCACTCCCGCCCACACAATAAGAAATTTTGAATAACTCCTACAATTTTAAAGATATCGATTTCAAATTCCAAACTTTCACTTATATTAAATATCCGAGTTAAAAATGTTGCATACTTTTCGGTTTTCCCCCTCAGGAACACAGGAAGGCAATTAAACATTTCTCCCATGAGTAACAGGTATATCAAAGTCGGTTAGATTTTAGATTTACATTTTATTGAGCGTTTTCCTAGTGCTACAAGATTAACTTATAAATTAAAGGTTGACAAACAAAATATGACTTAACTAACTTAATTTAACATTAAATTAAAATTTTAATATAAATTTTAGTAAAAACCAGGGTTCGTATACAAAACAAAAGTACCGAACACAACAAGTACCGTACTCAGACAAGTATGGTACATGTTTCGTTTCGTACTGTACGAAACACACAAGTACGGTAAATACATAATTTGTAAAGCACCGAACGAAAAAAATAAGTACAATACAGCGTCGTAACGTACTGACCGATAAAAATAAGTTCAATATGGAGAATACAAGGAGCCACAGCTGGCGAAAGTAGCTGAAGTACCTTTGACTGTGCCGTCCACTCAGGCGGTAACGATAACGATAACTCTAGCGATAACGATGACGATAACGATACCTATAATGATAACGATAACGGAACGCGCATTCAGTGCTTTACCAAATATTTGCACAAAATTCCGAAATAGGCTTAGTGCATTACTACATTTTTTGATCCTCTTTGGTATTTTTCAGCGATATAATGGTTTTTAATTTTTCGGAAATGGTTTGAATCATTCTGTATGATCTTGGTTATATTCTTTACCATTGGTCATCCATGGTATTTATCGCGGTTTAGTATTGTCAAAGGCATCGTAAAGCAGTTATGTGTGATCATTTGCGGTCTTGAAAAGCAGTTTCTTAAGCATTTAGCGTTTTTTTTACCATGGAGACATTGATCCTGGCATGATTTTGCACTTGATTGGCATTAACGTTTTTCATTATTACTATTTTTATCGTCATTGGTATTTTTTTCGCGATTTAATAAGTCTTCAGTAACGGTAAATTGGTTTAGATACCTCATCTACCACAAAGTCTGTAATTAACATCGATTTACACTCCGCGCACTTAACTAAAAATCATTTTGTTTTTAACTGTACTAAACTTAAAATGTTAAGTACGAACGAGTGCTGAACTCAAAAAAGTTCGGTACTTATTTTTATCGGTCAGTACATTAGGAAGCTGTATTGTACTTATTTTTTTCGTTCGGTGCTTTACAAACTATTACCGTACTTGTGTGTTTCGTACAGTACAAAACGAAACATGTACCGTGCTTGTCTGAGTACGCTACTTGTTGTGTTCGGTACTTTTTGTGTACCGAACATAAGTACGACACTTTGTACGGTACTTTGGAACTTTTATGAACTTTTATTATTATTATTATATTATTTTTTTTTTGTGAAACATTTTCCACTTAATAATGACAAATTTTTCAATCTATTTGTTTTTAAAAATCAAATTTCATTTTGGTTTTTGGACTGTACAGATAAAACTATAAGTCCAACCACAATAATGTATGAAGTAAATCAGATTGCATCTTAAATCATCAGATTAAAACGTTTTAGTTTGAATCCGTTGAATGAAGATTAAGTAGAAGGTAAAGGTTTGATACGGATTTCCTTGATTGTTTAATAGAAAAGAGAACATGTAATAAACATCGCACACCGATTGGATAGCGCACAGGTACACAGAGAAAAAACATATGCAAAATCTACACGAAAAAGTTGGATTTATACACGTTTTGTCCGGGATTTTCAACCCATAACGTTTGTGTAGCATTTCCGCTCGCCGCGTTTAGCTTTCTCATTTCAACACGTGGTGTGTAGCTTTTCTGCATGCCGCGTTTAATTTTCTCACTTCTAAACGCAGCGTGCTCAGCTGCCTGAAAGTAGCTGCCCCCCGCTCCTACGAGCAAAATTGTTTCGTGTATAAGTTTGGTGTTTTTGCTCGGATCTTATTTCCTTTTGAGAATAGATAGATATAAAGCCTATGATAATACAGGGTGGGCCAACATAACTCCCGTATCTGAAATAAGCGTCATTCCGCTCAACGATAACCTCGAGAGCTGGACGTGGTCTCATTCGAAAGGCGGGGTCTTAGAGTTTTGTTACCTCCCAGGCGTGATCATGCGGTGGAGCAACGTGCAAAGAGCATTTGCCGTAGAGGCCTATTTATCCAACGGTCGCTCAGTGATCGCAACGCAGTAGACTTTGCTTTTACCAAGGGAGCATTTAACTTTTCTACACGCGGCGTTTAGATTTTGAAATCCTACACGTTACGTGCAGCTTTTCTGCACGCCACGTGTAGCTTTCTGCATTCTACATTTTGCGTGTGCAATTTAGCAGGAAGCAATACGTTTCGTTTAACTTTGACGATTCTACACGCGCCGTCCTGCTAATTTTGTTTTCTCTGCGTACACGAGCTTGTTCGGCGAACAACCCAATCGGACTTGAATGCATGCCAGAACAAAAATAACTCAGCTTAGAATGTTCGACGAAAAATATTTAAAACCTTAATTTGTATAAATTAAACAAGCTACAAGCCGAAGTTAACTTTACCCTATTTTTTTTGTTGGTTCGGCCATGTCTTCTTTCTGAAACACAAACAAATTTAAAAATTTTTTATACCCTTGCATTATTATTATAATTTTGCCCAGAAGTTTGCAACGCATGGAATATTCATTTCCGACCCCATAAACTATATATATTCTTGATCAGGGCGACGAGCTGAGTCGATTGAGCTTTATCCGTCCGTCTGTCTTTCTGTTCCTACGCAAACTAGTCTCTCAGTTTTGAAGCAATCGATCTGAAATTTTGCACAGAGTCTTCTTTTTACTGCACGCTGCTAATATGTCGGAACCGACCGGATCGGATGACTATATCTTATAGCTGCCATAGGAACTATCGGTCGAAAAATGGGTCTTAGTGAGAAAAACTTTTTTGTTTTTAATGTTAACGTACCTAAATTCGGCCATTATTAATATTATATGCTTTCAAACAGATTTTGGTCAAGATCGGATGACTACATCTTATAGCTGCCATAGGAACCACGTGTCGAAAAATGGGGCTGAGTGAGAAAAACTTTTTTGTTTTTAATGATAACGTCCTTAAATTCGGCCATTATTAATATTATATGCTTTCAAACAGATTTGCAAATTTTTGGTCAAAATCGGATGACTATATCATATAGCTGCTGTCGGAAAATGGGTCTTAGTAAGAACATTTTTTTGTTTTAATGTTAGTGTCCTTAAGCTCGCTGATTATTTTTTTTTTATGTTTTTATATAGATTCGCAAAATTTGATCGAAATCGGATGACTATATCTTAAGGCTTCCATAAAACCGATCGGTCGGAAAAACAGTCTTAGTGAAAAAATCTTTTTGGTTTTCAATTTTATCGTTCATAAGCTCGGCGATTGTTAATTTGATCTGTTTGAAATCAGATGTTTATCTGTCGGAAAATGGATTTTAGTTAGAAACATTTTTGATTTTTATGTAAACGTTCTTAAACTCTGACATTTAAAAAACAGCATTTGCAAGGGTATAAAAACTTCGGCACAGACGAAGTTAGCTTGGCCTTTTCTCGTTTTTACTTACTTTTACTGGGATTCGAACTCAGGACCTCGGGGACGGAAGACGGCCTCTTTACTCACGCGACTATCAAGCACTATTGTCAGAGAGTGACAAAACATAGTAAAGTATGAAGCCTTATGGCTTTTGCACGTGGTACTTAGCCAGTGGTGAAGAGGAAGAGACGTTGCCTAAGAACTTGGACGTCGTGGGTTCAAATCAAGGCAGAAGCATTTTTTTTATGTTTTTATTTTTGTTTTAGGTTTATTTAACATTGTCTATTCCAGGGGTGCCCAGAATGACAAACAAATACAAATGCACAAAAAACATCTCAAGCAACAAAAACAACAAGAATTAGAAAGAGAAAACAGATTTTCGTTTTTGTGTGTGTGTGCCGTCGTGAAAAGCGAAAAGCGTTCGGCCACTGCAAGCGAGGCGAGCGCTAACTACGCATAAGCAACATTGTTGTTGCTTTTTAATTTGCCTGAGACATATGAGAGAGAGTAGAGAGTCACTTATGATGTTGTTGTTGCAGGTCTGGGCGCTCCAACAACAAAACCTTAGCTCGGAAAGAAAGAGAGTACAGCACGCATATAAATTTGTTGTTGCTTTATGTAGGCTTAAGGAGCCTTTCATTTGGTACACCACATGTCCTTTTAGAACCTAACAATATTTTCCCACACTCAGAAAAAAATCCGTTCTAAATGTACCGAAAACGTGTATTTTTGTTCTGAATTGTTAGGTAAGTCCTTTTTTCTTACCGAGAACAATAGGCTTATTTAAAGAACGAATTTTTGGAGAACGCTTTTCTAATTTTAAGAACTTTCCGTTCTTGTTTTTGGAACCGATAAAAGACCGTTCTGGTAAATCCAGCAAAAAACAAATATTAAGCACATTAATGAGTGTGGTGGTGGTGCAAGTGGTCAGCCAAATAAAACTGCAGCCAGACAAATAGGCTGAAGGAAAACTAAGGTTCCTGCCCTCGCTCCTCTGATTTCTATACCCGTTACTCGTAGTAGAGTAAAAGGGTATACTAAAATCGTGCAAATGTATGTAACAGGCAGAAGGAATCATTTCCGACCAGTCTATATCGCCATATCCGTCTGTTCGTATGTCCGTCCGTCTGTCCGTCCGTCTGTCTGTATGAACACCTAGATCTCAGAGACTTGTAGAGCTAGAGCAACCAAATTTGAAATATAGACTTCTATTGTCTGCACGCAGATCAAGTTTATTTCAAATTTACGCCCCTACAAAAAAAAAAACGTTGAATAACTCCCACAATTTTCAAGATATCGATCTCAGATTTGAAACTTACATTTATATTCGCAATATCAATAAGCGCTGAAATTATACAGATCGGATGATTAATAGCCGCGTTAATATATAATAAGGCTATTAAACATTTCTTTTCATGAGTAGCAGGTATATCGAAGTCGGTTAGAGCCGACTTTAACTAACACTCTCGTTTTATTTTTAAATCATAAACTAAAAGTTATTTCTGAGCTAAATGAATATAGTTACGCTCTCGTTTTTTTAATCGTTTCGATCCCCGGTAAAAAGGGATCATGAAATTGTATAAATGTAAGTAACTGGAAAAAGGAAACATTTCCAACCCTATAAAGTATATACATATATTCTTTATCAGCATCAACAGCCGAGTTGATATAGCCATGAACGAAGAAATCTCAGAGGTGAAGGTTCGACATATATTTCTTATACATGCATGGAGATCAAGCTTACTTTCCATTTTTGCCTCCCGCAGCGCTGTGTTCTGCAACTACTGCAGCAGCAAAATTCGTAATAAACGTACCATTTTGTAACGTACCATTTCTTATTATTTATTTGAAACAATAATGTTATGTTTAGGAAAATTACATAATTTTAAGGCAAGGGATTCCCAAAAATTTGTTACCCAAAATAATATTTTTGAGGTAAAAGGAGGAAAATCTTTTTTCTGGGTGTAGGCTCAGCTAGGATGCTCTCGAATGCGCTCATATTCGGCGCGATGCTGTTTTTGGTACACTATTGTGACCATGTTGCTTACTGCAGACCAATTCTCTTCCGAGTCAAGTATGATGCTCGTCAGGTTAAGAGCGGCTGGTGTCCTCCCCACTCCCATGATCAGCTCATTCCATTCTTGATTAAACGTCGGACGGCAAAAAATGCATTTTCTGTGACTTGTTTAACCTCCTGACAGTCTGTACAGGTTGGGTCGTCCTCGTGCTTATACCTCCTGCGGTAAGCACCCGTGTTCTGTCAGCAGCAGTGTAGTTTTTTCAAAAAGCGTATTGCGGGAAAAGTTTAACAACATCGGGAATTCTGGCTTTTTTAAAAATGATTACGGCTTTTTTTCAGCTTTATTTTTATATTGAAGTAATTTGCAAAACTTATAAGCAAATCGATAGTTTTTCACCTCTGTCAGTCATTTATCGACCCTTATTGCCACCTCTAACGTTAAGGAAAACGTCCTCTCCAATTGCTAGCCACGTTTGCGATTCAGATGTTGTTCTTGTCATGGTCCAACGCTGAAGTTAAGCGTGTCTTCAGTCAGGTCAATATTGTAAAATCAAAACTTAGAAATCTTATGGAGGTGAGCACGCTCAACTCAATTTAATGTATAATAACGTATTTACACTGAGGTCGTACTAATTTTTCTGGGGCGACGACCTTTTAGGTGTTTACATTGAGCGAACAGACGTAAATAGTCGCAAACGTCAATCAGCTGTTTTTTGTTTACTTTAAATTTAATTGGAATTTCGGTGTTAAAATAGAAAATAACAATGGATATAATTGAAAGCTTGTCTAGTGAGGATGAAATGCTTTTGGAAAATCTGATAAATCGCCATTTAAATGGAATGGGAACAATTGCAAACGTTATCTAATCAGAGCCATAATGCGTGCATTCCACAGCAAAGTTGAGGGGGACATCAATCTGCTGCCACCGTATATCCATCAATGCTATTCACAGCACCCCATCGGCGAATCCGCATTCCACACCATGAAGCAATCCTTCTGCTGGACCAAGAACCCTATGAAAAAATCGCAACAAAGTTGTGCGTAGAGATAGACCCATCACTTTACATATACGGCTTTCGCTATTGGATCGACTCCTCTTCGGACGAGATGATTAAATTCCAACGGGGCAGAAAAACGGTGTACATTAAAATCGTTACAGGAGTTGGCCATCATGTTTGTGCCTATAATGAGACCTGTGATATCTACGCCAGCTGTTGACGCCCCTGCAGCTAATGCATGCGCCGGTGCAGGCCACAGGCAAATCCAGCCAGATTAAGCCGAAGGCGGTGACAACGGCCACGGTCACGGCCGCGACGGGGCGGCGACCCGAAATCTGGCTGCATCACATTAGCCACCAGCTATGTGAGCCAATTCTAAGAGCTTTGTGGCTGCATGTAACAACAATAATTCCTATTTTAATGAATCAGTAGCTAATCTATTGTATTTTTCATTTGAATAAAAGTTTCGTATGTTTTTGGAAGACTGCCGTGCCCAAGGCAACTCCTGTCCAATTTAAAGAATTTTTTCGAATGCTCGCGGGTGCTTATTCCGATAGCTATCGATAAAAATTGCACAAGGCTGCTACATTTTTGTGTTAAATACGGTAGAGTCAACGACCGTCCCAAATTCAAATTCAACTGCCATAATTTTGTATGGCCGGACGACCGGCAAAAAATCCCTAAAAAGGTCGTACGACCGCAGTGTAAATTGCGTATAAGATGTTGGATAGAAGTGAAACTGAAATTAAGGAATTATATTAAAAATATAATATGTGTAGTATCTATAGATACGGGCTACGTCGACATACGAAATGCTGCGTCGATTATAAGGTCCTTCCTAGTTACCTTATGCTAATAGGCACAACTGGGGACTACGGCAAGGATGATGACGAGGAACTTCTACACTCTGATGATATATTTAATATATAATTGTCGAAAAATACAGCTTTTTTTTCATCTCCGTCCCGCCGAAAACGGATTTTTTTGCTCGGCAACAGTTGGCAACACTGGTCAGCAGAGATTCGCAGAGAAGGTATAACTACTGATTCCAGTTATATCAAATAGCCTTTTTATGATTCGGAAATACTTCAACAACCGGCAAACGTTAGTTTAGCAGTCCATTTATCTGTTATTGTGCATTGAAACAAATATTTAGTTACGCCGATGTACTTTGCTTATGGTCCTGACAAAAATGCAACAAAATTTACATAACTAGTGCATATGTTTAACTATATGATAATTTGATTTGACTTTGAAAGTCAATTTGGACACCATGGGCATTACTGATAACGCGTGTTTGACTTTTCTCAGTTGTATTGATATTTATACTATTCTTAAGGCTTCATAAAATCAGCAATTAATGCCTATATTTGCTATTATTTGTTTCACATTCTCGCCACTAACAGTTCGCGAGATAATCGACAAAGAATATAGATCTTTAAAAAATTATAATATTGTAATGGTGCATCCATTTAAAACTGATCAAATTCTCATATTACTATTTTCATGTATTTCAGTTTTTTTTTTATAATTACATTGTTTTAATATCTAGAAAACAGCCGCATCATGCCAGGCTTAAATGATAAAGTAACTTTAAAAGTAAATGCAGAAAAATAAAAAGCTTACTTTGGCTCGATCGAAGTTTATCTAACCCTGCAGCTTGTATAATTTATATAAATAAAAGTTTAAAAAAGAATTTCATTCCAAAATGTATTTTTACCTTTGAAAAAAATCAAGTTTGTCCCACTAAACTACTTTTTCGGCCGATCGTTCCTATGGCAGCTATAAGCTATAATCATCCGATCCGGACGGTTCCGACAAATGTGCAGAGTATTTGTACCAAATCAATTTTGAAATCTTGTCAAAATACTTATGCCAACCCCCATATGTACATTTTAATTTATATTTTCTAACCAAAGCAGCTGATTGTGTACTTCTTATGTTTTATTAAAAGATTGCTTTTATACTAGTTTTCGATAATTTGAAAATTATATGATTTTTTGTATAAAAGATATAATGGTTTATTTATGAATTTTTTTTGTCAAAATAATTGTGCCGACTAATGTATATACTTTATGTGGTCGGAGATGCTTCCTTCAATGCGTTACAAACATTTGGACAATTTTAATATACCCTCTACAAAGCTATAGGTTAGGTTAGGTTAGGTTGCTATGGCTGAGAGCGACAAGTCGCTCTCCCACTTAGGCCACTTTGGGCCCATTGCGAAGGGGTATAGGGTTTTGTACAAGGGTATTAAAAGATTTAAAGAAACCAAATGTTCCAGGTACTCTAAAACCTCATTGCATTTTTCCTTTGTCGGTCAAGATATTAAGAAAAAGATTTTCATCCATGGAAAATATATAATAAAGTTGTTTTGAATTTTTAAATTATTCCCTCGATTTTAGATAATTAAATATAAGAACCGTAAAATATTGTTATCATAGGAAAATACCTTTATCCGCGAATTCTTTGTCGGAGCCTATCTGAGCTTTTTTCTATAATATGAATAAGGACATTCCTAACAAGATAAAAAATATTTCATTAAAAAAGCGGTGGTTGAAAAATGGTGAAAAACTATTGCATTTTGCTAAAACCCTGCTTAAGAATGGACTCGTGAATTTTTTTTTAATTTTTCTTTGATAGACATGAAAGTTGTAGTATTACAATTTTATTCGATTTAATCGTATGCACCGTTACAATGTTATAAGTTTTTTAAGATCTATATTCATTGTCGCTTATCTCGCGAAGTGTTAGTGGTGAGAATGTCAATCAAATAGGACTATATTCCCTACATTATATTCCGTTACAGCGCGGCTAGTCAATTTTTTTTAAGAAACAAAAAAATTTGGTTGGCTGCTTTCACATATCCTGCTTTAGGCAGTTGATTTTAGGCACAACATTTCGTAAATGCGCCATAGTGAGTCGCCGCACGAATTAAAGCTTTTTCCGGCTATTGAAGCTTTTTCCGTAAGCTTTCTGTAGAGTGTGGACCGAGCATGTTGTATATAAAAAAAAAGTAAATGAAATAAAGTTAAGTTTAAAATACATATATTAAAATACAACAGAATTAAAAGTGATTATGCCGTATTAACTGTATCAAACTATTTACAAGCATACATTCGTATGTACTGACATACATGCATACTTAAATGTGCGTATATATTTAAGTTGTAAGAATATTGATTATTGCAATGTAAATATTGAATTAAAATTTCCAGCGGCCATATCTTCATGTATGTATACTTGCACATACATACATATGTATATAATGTATATAAGTCCGTGCATGCATATGGCGAAATCTCAAATGCATTTATTTACAAACATACATATGCATACCTAAAACAAATTCCTTTTTTTTAGAAGCAAATAAAAACAATGACAGCTGACTCCAGTGCAAGAAACACTTACCGAAAGAACGGTGGAACCAGTCATGGTCGCAGTGTAATTACAACTGCAAATCCTTCTGGCGGATGTAGTGCATCGCTACTTCAAAAACAGTTGTCTTTTAAAACGCCCATTGGATCCCACCAATTCGGCAAATCAGATGAAATTGAAATGATTGAGAGCTCTAACACCGAGAACATAGGAGGACGGTACAACAAGGTACAATAGTTAGACCTACAAGGTGGCGCAAAAGTAATCACTAACTACTTTTGCGCTACCTAGTTCATGTGCTTTGAAGATTAAAAAAATTCCGATTGCAGAACAGCATTATTGGATGGATATGTTGTGCCCCATGCATATGGATAAGAACGTCATCTGCAGTTCACAAAATGGCTATAACATCCGCCACCTTGCTAGTTACCACTCTGCTCGTTGCATCGCCAATATTGTTTTTAATTAGTACGGCTCCTTCCCCGCTACCACGGGATTGTTATATGGAAGGCGAAGGTTGTTCGCCAACTGTCTCTGCCCCACCGGAGTGCTCAGAAGCTGTTTGTGAGACAGTGGCTTCTAACATTCAAGGCAGACTAAATTGGAACAAGGACCCGTGTTCCGAGTTCAAAAAGTTTAGCTGTTGGCGCAGCACTCAAATTAAAAATGGAACCAATCTAATAGAAATGGGAAACTCACAAAAAAGTGTGGATACTCAAATGCAATGTGAGAGACATATTTCGTAGAATCTCGTGGGCAGCTACTTACTAAAACATGTTTCAGTTCTCTTTCAGAATAATATTATGAACGGAAGTTTTAAAATACTCCATACGTTATTTGAGAGCTGTCTAAAACAGACCACCAACTCGACAATTATGCACCGAATATTTACTAGCCTTGGCGGATACCTACCGATTGGTACACTAGGACCTTCGTCGATTGCACCTCTTATAGCAAAAATGTATGACCTAGGTCCGAGTCCCATAGTTGATATATACTATGATTTGAGCTACGGAAGAAGACCCCATGTCCTTCTTATAATAAGTGGACCGAGTACATCATCTACTATACTTGAAGTGAGTATTGTCCAGCTAAAAACTTAATCAAATGTGATACAAATTGAAGACGAGATTGTAACTTTAAGACCCGATTAGATATAGATGTGCCCGACTTAGATGTACCCGTTTATCACGGAAAGAAGCATTCTTACCAGGGAATCAAATCGGATCCTCATACCGAAAAGAACCGAAAACTCAGAACCCGAACCGGAACCGATATTTTTAATTTTTTGTATACGAGAACCGATATTCTTGGAACAAAAAGACCGAAAAGAACCTAAACATTATACCGGTGCAATTTCGCTCCTGAGTGCAACAACTAGACTGTATAGCTGCACTTAGTTTTTGGGGACTTTTACGCAATTTGGTTAAATCGTAAGCTTCCAAGAATAGAGTCTGGCATTGCAATACTTTTGCCCACCTCCCGCCCAACCGACCGAGAGAACCTAAGGTAATGTTAACTATGGGCTAAATAAGTTAAATGGTAGTTTTTAAAGCAGGAAGAGAAGCTTCGGAGTTGATTACTCGGTAGAATATATTGTAATCAGCACAGAGGATACGAAACGGTTCATGCAAGGCATAGTTAGTAGTACAACGATTCAGTGATATGGGACTATAACTTCGAGTCGTTCTAATAGGAACATTGAGGTTAATTTAGCCAACCAACTAAGATGAGTCGATTTCACCATTAATTTGTATATGTTTAAAGTTTACCCTAAGCATAACTTAACGGTTAATTGTGAAGGGAAGTTTAATAAAGAAATCTACTAGAGTCCGAAAATACACGGACCTCAGGATTCCAGCTGAAACCACGAAGAGCGAACAATAAGAATTGCTTTTGCACAGATTCAATTCTATCTTGAAGGGCCGAATATTGCGGAGACCAAACACATGATCCGTACTCAAGAATCGGACGGACAAGAGAAAAGTACAGAATCTTCGTCGTATAGGGATCGTCAAATTTCTTCGACCAGCGCTTAACAAATTTTCACAAAACAGTTAAATGGCGTCAATCATTATCAATTTTCCAAAGCTTAAATCGTTTACACAATAAATAAGATGTACCTAACAGAACAAACAGAAAACTAGACAAAGTTTCCACAATTGTATGAATGCCGTAAGTAAGCGTTAAAGTAAGCGTAGAACGTTTATTTTCCAGTGTGTAATCATAGTAAACGCAAAAAAATCGGATGGACGCAAATCAAATAACCGATCTTTCTTTTTATTTTCTTATAACTTAAAAATCCAGGTACCAATACGGAACCGACTACCGAAATAATGTTAGAGCCAAAACAGAAACTTTTACCGAAACATAACTTTCGGTACGAACCAGAACCAGACCCGGAAGCGAAATACGATTTGGTTTGATTCCCTGATTCTAATACTTATTATCAGCGACCGACCAAATCACTCCTTTTTATATAAAAATCAGAACATAATAATTATTTATGAATTTTTGTTTTTATTCTGATAAAGTATTAATTATTAAATATTTTTTTTTTCTTCGTCCATAATCATTTTGAATGGTTTTTTTTTCAAATGAATCCAAAATACTTTATATTAGTCGATTTTTAAATATAAAAATAGAGGAAAGCTTACTTCGGCTCGACCGAAGTTTAGATACCCTTGTAGCTTGTATAATTTTTATAAATTAGTAGCCTGAATCCACTGACACAAATATGTACATTCGGCCAAATGTATTTTTTACACCCAATTTCTATGGCAGCTATACAATATTGTTGTCCTATCAAACTTGGTGGAATTATGTAAAATCATTGAAAACTTATAAATACGAGGTTTGGGGACGTTTGCGTTGAAGACAAACAAGTTTTTCTCGCTAAAACAACATTTTCGACCGATGGTTCCTATGGCAGCTATAAGCTATAGTCATCCGAACTGGCCGGTTCCGACAAATGTGCAGCGTATTTGTACCAAAAGACTTCGTTCAAAGTTTGGTTAAGATAGCTTTAAAACTGTCGGAGCAGATTGCATAGAAACAGACGCAAAGACGGACAGACGGACATGGCTATATGAACTCAGCTCGTCATGCTGATCAAGAATATATATACTTTATTTGGTCGGAGATGCTTCCTTCTATGCGCTACAAACATCTGGACAATTTTAATATATGTACCCTCTACAAGGGTATAAAAAAGATCGTGAACTACATTTTGTCAAAAAAGTACAGGAAATTTTGTTTTTTAATAATTGTATTTATAATACCTGAAACTTTACTTACTTTGTCAAAAAACTGTTCCGCTTGCCAAGCTTCATGCCAAACAGGATGCTCTACCTCGAAACTGGGCTGTCCAAGCTGCATATAACTGCCGCAGACATGCATTTTATGTATGCTCGAAAGGTTTTCGGTATGCCGGAATATAGGATTCCGAACATATTGGCCCGGGCCCCACTACGCGAACGTCAGCAATTTTTTCTTCATTGGGAAAACCTAGCTAGAACGCAAACAGTGAAGCTTTCCTTAGAATATCATTCTAGCTGGGGATCCTGGGCGGAGCAAACGCTTTTTAAAATGGATGCAGCTTACAGGCAGACATGCATTGAGGAATCACAAAGAAGCGCCGAACGGATTATTTATAAAGAGTTCACTATGACCTTGAGTAAGGAACTATTTCACAGTGGATCAAATTCGCTCCATCCTTAAGGCTAGAGGAGAGATTCTTGAATTAAACTTTGTCCCTTAATATGGCTGGGCAGCGACCAGCACATGCTCACTGTGCAATTTGCGAGAATAAGAGAATATTGTACACTTCATCGGCGTCTGCCCCATTATTGAGGGAGCATCGAATTGCTCCATCTTGGCAAGGCAGAGCTACAACTAGCACGAGATAATAAATTATCTTAATGGCGAAAACTAGTCGGCACTATTTAGTTTTATATGTCAGTCTTTAAGATTTAGAAAACAAATTATTGGGTTCTGAATTACGCAGTTGAACAATCTGATATCTGGGGAAGACCTGAGAAGTCAGGCGTCGCAAAGAATCTGGGTAGCAGTGATCGACAGACGGTTAGACGCCAAGTCGATAAGGATAGACTTCTTGTTTAAAATATTAGCTTATATCCTAATAACTACAAATATAATAAATAGGTAAACAAAATACCTGAAAAATAAACATAACAAAATTAATTTTTATAATCAAAACAAAGCAAATATAACCTAATTCTTTTTTTTTTTAAAGCTAAGCATAACAATGTCCCTTCAAATACTTATTCTAATTCCTGTCTTATTAGAGATTAAAAGGTTCTTCATTAAGTAATAATAGAAGTAAATAATGAAATCAATCAATAATATCATTTAGAAATGAAAATCTGTATGTGAACGAAGCTCTCTACATAGCATTATGATAGTCATAAACGGAAATTCAAGTTTATTTCTAAGCTTTGTTTTAATTAAACTGCAGAAGCAGAGAAATGTGGCAGTGACATTATATTTCTTACAAAAGTTAATAATTCTTGAATTTCTTGGGCAGGAAGTCCATTATTTATTTTCGACACTTCATTCCAAAATAAGACTACTTAGTTTTCCCATTTTATCTGATAAGTTAGTTGCAGCAGCTGCAACTTGGCAAATGACTAAGAAATTGCATAGTATCATTTTGTTCGCTTGAAAATAATTTTTCTGGCTTCGTGAAAAGTACAATCTCTTGAATATTTGGAAAACTAACTCCAAATAAAACTCTCGCACTGTTGTGTTCGGTATTAAGTTCATATATAGTTTTTAAAACGTAGCTTACAAATAAAAATATATCTTATTTTTTTGTTTAGCCGTTAAGTTGGCTTCCTCATTTGGTTTAATGTTGTTAACCTCAGCCAGAAAGAATAACTGGAGTGCATCCCATTGATTAGATGATAAGATAATTTTTTTCAGTGATGGCCATCTTGTCATGGCAACTTTTTTATTTCGAGGACTCTATTTTCGATATCAGGTGCCAGTTTTTAAACATAAAAGAAAGAATGGCAGGTGCATTTGAGATAAAACAGATTGGAATCGGTACTTAATATGGCTTGTAAAGGAAATGTATTCTTTCGCGATTTTGGAATCTGGACAGCTAACTCGTAACAAATTGGCCAAGTAGCCCATTAATCAGAATGGTAAATTGCGAATTACAAGAAACATGATGAGTCCATACTCTGCGTTACGCACTTACTCAATTTAATTTGGTTTTACTGTATTAAAAATTTGTAGTTTCGCATGATTTTTCTGTTTTTTGTGTGTTTCCTGTGTGTCGTGCCGTTAAATGATTGGAAACAAAATTTTCACAAGTAACACAAAATGGTCGACCATTTTAATTTTTCGTCCATGAAAACTTATCCAGCCATTCTATACGGAACCGATTGCTGAAACAAAAACCAAGTAAATCATGCGGCTTCAAAAAGGCTTTTTTCATACTTATTTTAAATAATCTTTATTGCTAGGATTGCATTTTTTTTCGATATTCACTTATCTAATGGTTCAATTCTTTACATTATTGTATTGGTTAAAAACAAATTCCGGCTTTCAATTTGTGCTTTTGAACTTATGAACATATGGCTTGCTATGCTGAAAAAATCTCTATTTTGCAAAAAATGACTCCAGTGCTCCGAGAAAAAAAAGATCCATTTTGGCGCGTTTGCTCCAAAAGTGGCAACCGTGGCTAACACTGAAATGCATCATATAATATTTATTAAAAATAATCAGTATTTAATCAAAAACAGGGTAATACAGAGTGAGTAAATTACGAAGTTAGGACCAATGAAGGGGGAAAAAGAAGTAGATTTTCGAAATTTCGACTTTGAAATCCCATTTCTCCGTTTTTTATTGAACGAAACCAAATATCCAAGTTCAGATCAGAGTTACATCAGTTCTTCATGAAGCCCCGTTTTCAGTTTTACATTCAGATATTCCGTTCCCAACAAATTTTTGCAACCATGGGCCTATGTCTTAATTTGTTGGCCATCTTAGCAACGAGATGCGCGCGCGTGAATGAATTTTTACGGATGCTCACGCACGAAACTCTGTCTTTGCTCACGATCGGGTATACCTCTAGTAGCAACAACAACAAAAAATCTCAGAACTTAATTAAACCGATTACCTATCGAAAAAAAAAAACCGCTTGGCAATATCACTTATGTATATGGATATGTATACAGTACCCTTAAGATCAGAGTGCTGCCAAACTCCTGCATCGGCCACGCGTACATTAGATCCCACATTAACATACATAAATTTATAATTTGCATCAGCAATACCTTGGTTATTGAAATAGATAGACCCGGCTTTGAACAACGCTCGTATCTTGCAATGCTTGCCATCGATAGCACCAATGCATTTTGGAAATTCCTTTGGAAATTTTTCCCCATTCCGTGCTTGTAGATGGAAATGCTAATTACTTCCTGTTAATAACGAAATAAATAATAGGGATTGTCTTCTTAAAATTTTAGAAATGGTCGACTGCACTAAGGGTTTTTTTTCGTTTTTTTTTTTGGCATCAACTTCAAATTGAAAGATAGGAAGTTAAGTTTTTCCACATAAACTATTCAAATTAAAGTAGAATTCCGGTTTTGGTTTATTTTATGATTCGACTACGCCTACATCCCCTTCCCCGAACATGGTATCTAAAATTATTTGGAAAATTCAAAATAAATATGGTTTTCCATAGATTTGACCATCGTGTGCAATTGTACTTACCGAAACAATTGGTTATATATAAGAACATTTAAAATTACCAATTTGGGCCAAATTTATTAAGAAATTTGGTCGCCCGGAATTTCCATTTCCTTTTAAAATATTTGACAAAAGCGCGTACCTTTTTATTTACTTGTGTTTCGGTGGTTTTCGCCAATTTTTTTAAGTATTTGCTGTTTGACTGCGGCGTTTGTGGCTCACAAAAATGTCTAGCAGCTCTGCATATTCAAGCGCATATCCCTCTGGAAAAACGAGATTTTTTCGAGAAAAAGCTAATTAAAGCAAACAAATTTAGTTGCATATTATTTTGGACACTTTAGTTAGTAACTCCACATTCCACGAAACACAGCTAAACTTGCTAAGATTAATCTAAAAAATACACATGAATAAAACACGTTGCACAAGGACAAAAACACAGCAAATTGACGAATATATTATTGAACTCTAGTTTTACACTAATACACTTTAGTTTTACAACTACGATTTTAAATCATTTAAAGTTGTAATTTTTGTTTAAATGGCCAACGTAAACAGTCAAACTTGAGCAATGTGTTACTGTGAACTGTACACAAAGCTACCACGTGCGCAATCAGCTGACTTTGACAGCGTACCGCGCAATCAGTGTGATCGTAAAAAATGTTATCGATTGATTTTTTATTTAGTAAGGGTATTATAAAAATAAAAATAAAGGTTATTTTACAAATAAGAACATTTTTTTTGAGTATTGCCAAAACTAAGGAAAAAAGTCCCTTAGTGGACTTTCAGCTGTAGCCAAATAACGTAATGTGATTTGTAGCTTTTCTGCAGGTCCAACGCCCTTGCAAAGACTTACGGGATAAGTACGAGAATTTAAAAAAACGATAGCGAAAAGAATTCGCAATTAAGAAGCGGGAGACTTATTGCACTGGTGGCGGCATTCCCAGCACCGCTGTAGTCTTGTCTATTTCCCAAAAAAAAATTCGTGGCATGATCCAAAGTTTAGCCACAGGATTGGAAAATGTGGTTGATAATGATGGTGCGTTTTTATACCCTGTTCCCATTAAAAATGGGAGAAGGTGATCATGAAGTTGTGCAAATATATGTAAGTCGGGTGTGACGCACTGGTAGTATGTGTGGTGCGGGAGGTGTGGGTTCAATCCCGCCTCAGACCATCTAATAAAAAAAGTTTTTTCCTTTCTTAAGAAAATAGCTTTTACACATCCGGTCACATTCACCAGCTACTTTGGCGCCAGCTGTGAAGTAACTAGCTATGAAAAAGCAAAATTCTCTTACTTTACCGTTCGGATTCGGTGATTAAACTGTAGGTCCCTTTCTCTTGTGCGAAAAATTATAAGCACACACGCCAAGACATTGAGAGAAGCTTGGCCTGGCCCTCTTTGGTGGTGTTGAGCCAATTTTACATTTACATGTAACAGCCAGAAGGAAGCTTCTCCGACCCTATAAAGTATATAAAGCATATACATTCTAGATCAGCATCAACAGCCGAGTCGATTTAGCCAATGTCCGTCAGTCTGTCTGTATGAACTCGTCGATCGCTGAGACTATAAGAGATAGAGCCACGTTTTGCATGTACGTAGGTGTATACCGTACCCATATCGAGTTTGTTTTAGATGTTGAAAATTCCGTCTCCTCCACTTTTAACAGCGAAAAACTGTCAGAGCCTTAATTTTTAAGTTTGAACTCCGAGTTTCAATTCTGAAAACCACAATAAGAGCCGAGCAAAAACAACATTATATGGAACAGGGTATTGTGCAGTCAGGGTACTCGACTGCAGCACTCTTACTTATTATTTATGATATGTAAGCTTTAACAATATTTAATTGACTTTTAAAAATATGCAACAAATCAATCAGTCAGTGTCTGTTTGTGATGGCCAGTAATGCAATAACGTGGGACACTTTATTAACTGCACGGTTTGCCGAAGGAAGTCTGAGTCAACAGAAGTCGGCCGCAATGATAAGGAAGCTGCCACTTGCATAAGAGCGCAGCGCCACCATAAGTTTGCTCTCTGGCAACAATCCACGATTCCTGTTAATAAACCAAATCATAATAAATAGAATCGCTACTGAAGTTAATGATTTACTTGTTACTTAGCGAAGATATTTGATCTCTAATCCTATCAAGAATTATTTGACTTGCTGAGTTTGTTAACTTGAATCGTTGAACAAATTTGGCATCATCCAGCTCAGTAAAATAGCCCTGTTCTACAGTAAAAAGTATATCGAGCATACCGCGTGTTTGATTTTTCTCAGTTGCATTGATGTGTATACCATCCTAGAGGCTTCATGAAATCAGCAATTAATGCTTAGGGCCGTTTTCTCATATTCCTGTTTTTGCTCAAATCGAAATCCACCTAGATTTTGCAACTAGATGGTTTTGTGCAATTGCTTGTCTCATGTAGGTTGATTATAAATTCGGGCATTTACGCCACGGTCACACCGGGTATAAGGTATAATTCTAGGTTGGCCGCAATTCTGCACTCGGCTGATTATTGTGTTTTTTATTGCGCGCCAATTTTAAAAATTAAAGCAAGAATTTTACAGAGAGAGACAGAGGGAGATAAAGCAACAGGTGGAAAGCTAAGTTCACACAGGCAAATAATTTGGACAAATTTTTATGAAAATTTGGCTCTATAGCCCAAATTGTGGAACTTTCTGGCCATATTTGATCAAATTATTTGCGTATGGAACCATAGTTTAAGTTTTTAATCCTGCAAAATCTTTAATCATGGCTATTCTTATCAAAAATTAGCCAAATTATTTGGATGTGTAAACTTAGCTTAAGCAATGAACTAGGGGATTTAGAATGTGCATCTGTGTTTTCATCAATGTCTGCAGGTGTTCTTGTATATTAAAGGCGCATCCAATATTTTAATTTTTGGTTTACCTAATAACAATTTTGACTTTACTGCTTTTAGCAGCAGTTGTTTTTTGTTTTCAAATATTTTTCAGTGTGGCCATATGCGCATACATAAAAATACTTAATATGGTTTGACATGTACATTGTTTTCAAATCAACGAGGATGAAGTACATTGCTACAAAAACACCTAGATGGTTAACCTTTGAACATGAGCAAAGCAAATGCAGGAAACCCACCTAGATTTGCAAAAACAGCAACATGAGAAAACGGCCCTAAGTGTCACAATGTGGGTTTTATGCATTTTAATTGTACAGACATACTACAGTTGCTTCAAGCAACTGAGCGTTGAACGTTTGTTTTCAGCGAATGTGAAAGAGTTTTGTATGTGATCACAACTGAGTTTTTGCAAAAATTACTTTTTGTTAAACTAAACAAATAAGTAATAAAAATATGGTATTAACTCAAAACTGCATTTTATGTTCGTCTTGGTTCATTTATTAAGAACATTGTAGCGAACCTGGGCTCTGAATCCGGGAACTAGATCCCCGGAACTGGATTCGGTACTCAAGGCAGCCTCTCTGATAGATCGATAACCGATCGCAGCCCACGACGATTTATCCATCGCTTTAGTTTGCTCTCTCTAGTGTTTTCTCGGGTAATACACAAGTGCTTAACCGAATTGTCCAATTGTTAAGACTGAAAATAAATGAATTGTTAACTGATTCCGATTGGCTGTGTACTTCCTCCTCCTTGCTAAATCGCCAAGCGTGCCCGGAGTGCTACCGGGGAGAGTTTTTGCCCTACCCCAAAAAATCAGTAAACCGCTCGGCTGACCATCACGGCGACGTCCCAGTGGACACAAAATCCACTACATTGGTGTCAGGTGTGGGGTAAATCGATCGAGATTGCAAAAGCTCAGAACATGATGATCAAGAAAACATCTCGCCGGAACCGGGCCGCGCTTAACAGCGAAGGAGAAGGAACTGCCACTGCCACCCAGCTGCAACCGGAGATGGCGGCTGCCATCCAAGAAGAGGTTCAACAGCAGCTGAAGACGGCGCTGGCCACCAGCATGGAAATGTGGGACCGATCTCTGGAGCATAAGTTCGAGAGAATGTGGACGTCGTTTGAACGGACGATGTTACATGCTACAGGGCCAGCAGGTTGAAGGCCCTCTACAATCCCTTGGGCCGCACCCGTAATCTTGGTGCGAAAAAAGGATGGCTCTACACGATTCTGAGTGGATTACCGCAGACTCAACGAAGTCAATGTGAAGGACTCATACCCCCTTCCCAAGATAGACGAAATTTTGACGATGTTGCATGGATCTCGTTATTTCTCGACAATGGACCTAAAAAGCGGATACTGGCAACTGGAAATGGAGGAGGAAGACCGGCCTAAAACTGCATTTACGTGCGAAGCGGTTTGTATGAATTTAACGTCATGCCCTTCGTCCTCACGAACGCCCCAGCCACTTTTGAGCGCTGGTTCATCTTGACGACATCATCGTCCACTCACGTACAGCCGAAGAGCATCTGGTCCATCTGCAGGAGGTTTTCAAACGCCTGACTAAAGCTGGACTAAAGCTAAGCCAGCATAAGTGCCACTTTTTTCGCAAGGAAGCAAATTACCTTGGCCACATTGTGAGCCAGTCAGGATTAAAGGCGTGCCCCCAGAAGATAAGCAAGGTGTTGGACTGGCCACAACCTCAATGCCAAAAAGATGTACGCTCATTTGTCGGATTGTGCTCTTATTACCGAAAATTCATTCCAGAATTCGCGACTATAGCACGACCCCTGCACGAACTGACCGAAGCTAGACGTGTGTTCAATTGGTCCGTGGCTCCTCAACATGCTTTTGACCGTCTCAAGGCCAAGCTGGCAGAGGCACCCATTCTCACCTTTTCGCATCCCGATGGCTCGTTTATGCTCGACACTGACGCGTCGAATCATGGCGCAGGGGCAGTGCTTATTCAAGTTCAGGATGGACAGGAACGAGTCCTGGAGTACTACAGCAAAACTTTTCGAACGCCTCCAACAATACGACATGGAGATGCGAGAAAAGGATCACCAATTCGTCATGTTTTTGCAAATTCAAGCCGATGACTACACCAAACGTCAAAAGGAGGATCCCACCCTAAAGCACGTTTTCCTTTGGGTAATTAATGGAAAGCGACATCCCAAGTGTGACATTTTGGGCGAAGGACCCGAAACGAAAGCATACTGGCACTTGTTCGATCGCCTGACAATATCGAATGGCGTTTTAACCATCAAGGAAAAGGAAGACAAAGCGGTAACCCTAGTGCCACTTTCTTTACGAGAAGAGACGCTTCGTGGTGTGCACAATTCTACAACAGGAGGTCACTTTGGAGTAAAGAAAACATTGGCCAAAGCCAGAAGGCGCTACTACTGGGTCGGTCAGAAGGCGGACGTAGCCTTATGGTGCGCTCGCTGAAATTTCGAATCCGAAGTATTTCTCCATCCACAGTCGGTGACAGCGATTCAATCGAACGCTCCTCAACTATCTGGCAAAAATCGTGGCCCTAGATCAACGTGATTGGGACCAGCTATTGCCCTTAGCCTTATGGGCCTATGCGTCCGCCCCACATGAAGCTACTGGATTTTCGCCAGCACGGCTGATGTTGGGCCGCGAACTCCGTTGGCCCACGGAACTAATGTATGGCCGGCCGACCAGAACCGTTTATGTGAACCGCCTTACTTCTACGTCTGCTTAAATGGCACCGATTCTACGGAAAAGCTATTATGCGCTGGCGTACCGCAGCGGTCGGTGCTTGGACCCACTCTCTATAATATTTATAATAATGACATCCCACTATTCGATAGTTGCAACTCGCTTATCTTTGCCGATGACACGGCTCTCTACTGTTCTGGTACATCTTGCATAGACATTCAACACGAACTGCAGTGTTCATTAACCTCTCTATCAAAATACTTCAAACGATGGAAAATTAAACTAAATGCCACAAAACTATCTTTTTCACCAAAAAGCGAAACTCAAAGTTTCTACCAAACAGTGAGATGCCACTAAACACCACCAAAATAAAATGGGAAAGCTCAGTCAGATATCTTGGCTTAAGCCTAGACAAAAAACTCATTTTTAGCGAACACATTAGTAAGACTGTTGACAATGTTAACAAGATGATCAGAATCTTATATCCGTTCATAAACCGCAACTCTAAACTATCCATAAACAACAAACTTCTAGTCTACAAGTTTTCTTACCCACTATCTTATATGGATCAGAAATATGGGGTGAGTGCGCAGACTCATGAGAAAAAACTGCAAACGGTACAAAATAATATATTAAAAATGATCCTGAACAATCCCTTTTATTATTCTACAGAACGGTTACATTCTAATGCAAATGCTTAATCGATAGATAGAAGAGAATTC
>JBAMBO010003677.1:0-110133 GCA_037044535.1 Lordiphosa magnipectinata
CTTTCTACAATTGCCAACTATTAAATCTTCACTATAATCTAGACCAGCGGTGGGCATGAAATTTGAGTTTGGGAGAGTCCAAACAACCACAACAACAGAAAAAAACACCATTATCAGCGAGTCTCGATCGCACAAAATGCAGAAGGTTGACCAATGTTATCAAATAAGTCTAATTGGGGGAATCAGGGGGGATCATTACTATTACTTTAGCTGAATTTATATCACATGGACAATGGCACACAAATAAATAGTACTGACAAAACATAAATTTTTATAAAACAACTCAACAAACTAAAAACTTTAAATTTATTAAAAAATAAAGTAAGCACCTTTCTTTTGACGATTCAGTTTAAGTTTCTTTAATATTAGTTTGATTTAATATTGTTTTAAATCTTAAAACGCTCTCACAGTACGAACCAATCTATTTCATGCTCTCTTTTGAAGCCACTTTTATAGAGTACGGTTGTAATGAAACAAAATCAACTATACAATTCAAAAGCTCATTCTTTTGCGAGATAGAGACAACATGTTTGAAACTAAAATTCTCACTTTGCAGTTTTTATTTTTGGCCTATGGCAGAAACCACTGTGCGTTGACACAATTTAAGTCACTGCAGTAGTATTTGTGAGTCAGTAAAGAAAAGTTGTTGTTCAGCAGTTCAACCAACCAGCTCTCTATGCTCTGCTTTTGCTTGTTGAATCGGCAGCGGCCGAGCAAATATTGTACAGCAATATGGAGAAGCTTTTGAAAGCTCTCCACCAGAATAATTCCTCTTCCAGCTTTAAGATAACCAAACTTGTTACTCCAATTTCACGCAATTCTAATTTTTTAGTAACAAATTATTTAATAGCAGTTCGAGTTTGATGTTTTCCAGTTATAATTTCATTCACAACAATTTGATTTCACAGTTTCAGTTCACTGGATCTGTCTAATTGAACTAATAGAATTTCTGTTCTAGTCCCGCCCGCAAGGGGATGATTTTTCACACAATTTTTAGTACGGAGAAGATGTTTCCCCACCCCCAAATGCCGCCCATCTGCTTTACCATTAGAAGATTATGAGTTTTATGAAATATTTGTAGAGAGTTTTTTTCATTGCCACAAAAAAGTAATCTTGATGCTTTTGCCGCAAGGCGAGGGTCCACGTTGTACTTAAATGATTTCCGAGAATTTTCACACACACACACAAGGATGAACGTGCTGCCTGGGCAACCTGCAGAGAGCAATCAGTTTAAAGCTGTCAAGGAAACTCCAAGGATTCTCAATGAGGCTATAAAACGCAAAAACTGCTGCGAGTCATAGTCATAGCCATGGCCCTGGAACATGTGCATGTATGGCAGCTTTAATCAGAGAAAATGCGCTCAAAATTCGCACACAAGCAGAGAAAACTCTGATTTGGGCAAAAGGCGTAACTTAATTCCCCCGCAACCGAGTCAGCTAACCGGCGCCGGCACCAGCTCTCTAGTCCATGGTCCAGAGTAGGCACTCAACCAGTCAAGAGAATTTAACCGACAACAGACGGCATTTTGTGGCCATGAAGAGCCGATTTTCAGTTTTCTATTGCGGACGAGTCTGCTTCGCATTTATTTTTTTTTGTGTTATTTCAACTGTAATGCGACTGCTTGAGATGTCAAATAGCAACTACAACAACAACAAACAACAGGAAGCACTTGAAAATTGAAATCAGGCGTGGGGCGCCAACTCAGCAGCAACAATAACAATAACAACAGCATCAGAAGCAAAACAAAAGCCACGAACAAAGGTCCTCGCCTTTGCTATTTGCATATGAATATGGAAGCACTCAGGAGAGGCAGCTTTTTGGGCTTGCAAATAAAA
Organism: Lordiphosa magnipectinata; assembly: GCA_037044535.1. Taxonomy (NCBI): domain Eukaryota; kingdom Metazoa; phylum Arthropoda; class Insecta; order Diptera; family Drosophilidae; genus Lordiphosa; species Lordiphosa magnipectinata. The sequence continues at coordinate 1,836 of JBAMBO010003677.1, forward strand.
GTTATTGTTGATCCCCCCATAGCTTATGTTGTAGTTAGTGCCGCCGGTAACAATATCGTTCAACGCTTGTTGCCATTTGTTGCTGTTGCTGTTGCTGTTACCATTGCCATAAGTGTCGGTGGTGGGCGCTAGATGGCGCCAAGCGACAGCGAGAACTGAAGGCAATTGCCAAGCAGGAAGCCCAACCAATAACAACATAGTACACCCACCCACCCGCACAGACAGCACACTCCTCTCACATACGACCGAAAGTTATGTAGTGTACTCTGCATGTATGTATTTTATGTAGCTCCGGATACCTTCCTTTACTCTCCTCCAGTTTCTTTTCATTTTTTTTTTTTTTGTTGCTTGTTTTGGATTGCTTTGAATTTAATGGAAAATTTATTGACGACATGCCGCTTAGTCGTTTGACTTGAAGTTGGACTTTTGCCTTTGCCAGCACCCCCCAACTACCAGATCCCAGTTCGCTGCTCCACAATTCCTGCCCTGTCAAGTCATGTGTGCAAATTTTGTAGCATTTGGTTTGGTTTCATCAACTTATTGATGCCCTGCTAATAAGCTACGAGGGTTGTTGTTTATGTTTATGTAGGGACCAGAGATTAAAACCAAGGCTGCAAACGCCTCAAATTCTACAGAAGTTTCGGTCCGGGGGGGGATCCTTGGTTCGCTTGAACAAAAAAGAATAGTTTGACTTTCGATTTATTAATTCTACGTTGATCATGAAATTATATAAATATATATTATATATATTTATATATTTATATATTTATATATTTATATATTTATATATTTATATATTTATATATTTATATATTTATATATTTATATATTTATATATTTATATATTTATATATTTATTTATTTATTTTTTATATTTATATATTTTTGACAACCGTATATACCTATCAATATATCTTTTCATATACTTAATCATAATATTCAATACTTAAGTTATTGTAAATATCAAATCCATTAGCTGAAATTAACAATTTTTTGTAACTTTCTAGTTTAAGCATTATATCTCCCAGGAGCTATTCATCTATACTAGCTTTTAAATCAGAAAGAACAAACTTAAGTGTTAAAAATGTTCGTTCAACTGATACCTGATCTGCTATTGTAAAGGGAATATATTTGAAGTCTTCGTTTTTATGACCTTTCCAAAATTTTAAAGCATTCGTATTTTTGTCAGCAAAATATGAAATCTCGGGTCTGAGAATACGGCTGCCAATTCTAGTAATGAACTCATAGTAGTAGAAAAATGTTTGTCGGGGCACTTGGATAGTAATAAACAATGATTTGCTGAAGATTTTACAACAATTGCTCGGCGTGAAAACCAAGCGTAATATATGTAAATCACTTGGTAGCAGAGCTCGCATATAACAGTTGACCGTTTTTCCCTTTGCGGTCTGCTCACTAACATAACCGAAAAACTCATGCACGTTTGCTCTCTCTCTGAGCAGAACACTTTGTCTCTGTTTGTTTTTGTTCTCAGTTGACTGTTCACCGTTGAGCTCTTCTTGTTATGCTCATTCAACATCAACTTATACAGAGCAGTCCGACTGAGCGCTCGGACATTAAGAGTCAACAGATGAGCAAAAAAATTAAAGGCTCAGCGAAAACGGTCTTTTGTTTTTTCATAATTTTTTTTTATTATTTTCAAGGTCTCTGTACCTGTCTACGCCTAGCTCGCGGGTGGACGTGAACGGTCTTCAATTATTTAATTTTTTCTTTTTAATATTCCATTCAGATTTCAAAATTTCGCAAAGTTGACCCATATTTAATTTCATATTGCACCAAATGATGGCAAGAACACCGGATGTACTACCTGTATACATAATACATACATAAAGTACATTTATTTATTATATTTTTGTTTTTCAGGGTTAAGCTTAACAACTTATAAGGAATTTAAAGTTTCTTCACTTAAAGAACTACGTTTCTCACTCAAAATTAAATGAGGCACTGAAAATGCCCTTTCAACGGACACCTGAGTCGCCGGTGTAGCCAGCACAACCAGTGCCCAAGCAGACTGTGCCTCACTCGTAAATACACGCACACGCACACAAACTCAAAAGACTTTTATTTTCCTCGCTCGCATTAAAACGGTCAGCAGCGAATAAGCAGAGCAAAACGATAACAAAAAAAAAGGTTGTTCGCAGAGCACAGACCGATTTATTCAAGAAAGCATGTGAACGGTTCATCTCTGACTCTTTGCTCAAAGGGTCCGTAAATAATAGTTATTTTTGAACAGCGAAAAATGGTCAACTGTTATCTGCGAGCTCAGCTTGGTAATAATTGTGATCTATACCGTCCGTTCAAAGCCAAGTTGATTCATCATATGGTCAAACGGTTTCTTTCCATATAATCTATCATCATAATCATACTTTATTTTGTCTCCACATTAAAAATCATTCACGATTAGTTAGAAATGCAATCGTTTATAGTAAAATCCCCAGAGATTTCTAATATTTCGCAGGATGATTCGTTGAATACATTAAAATAAAAACAAATATGTTGGTTAATTTCGGTTTTTCCTCTACTAGTAAAAATTTCGATAAACATAAATTTATGTACAATGAACATTTTACATACAGATGTATTTATTCACTAAAACTAAATTGCCCCGACTGTTCGCGCAGCTAACTAAAATCTTTACCTTCATCATCTTTCCTTATTATACTCTGTACCGAAGGTACATAGAGTATATTAAGTTTGTGCAAAAGTATGTAACAGGGAGAAGGAATCATTTCCGACCCTATAAAGTATATATATTCTTGATCAGCATCAACAGCCGAGTCGATATAGCCATGTCCGTCTGTCCGTCCGTCCGTATGAACGAAGAGATCTCAGAGATGGTAAGAGATAGAGGTTTGACATGTATGGGACATATATTTCTTATACTTGCAGGCAGATCAAGTTTATTTTCAATTTTTGCCACGCCCCCTCGCGCCCCCGCAATTTGGAAAAAACATCATATCTCCTACAGTTTTGATGATAGATGGTTCGTACTTTTTAGAGATATCTAGTACTCAAAATTATTTATCGATTTGCTAAAGAAATTATAAAGATCGGATGAACGATACTCAAGTTATGAGCAAAAAACGGTCAGTTAACACCCACCACCCACCCCACCCATAACCTAAGCATTGCGTTCAGGCAAAAGCAATCTTAGTGAGAGAGAGAGAGAGACTTAGAGAGCGCACTGCGTTGTGCGTTGTGTGTTAACTGGCCGTTTGACTCGTGACCAAATGCGAGCTGCGACATTAAGGGTGCAGAGTATGTTATAGTCGGGCTTGACCGACTTTCTTTCTTGTTTTTGTTATTTGTTTGTATGAAAACGTTAGTATTTACACATATTGCTTGCGCCTTTTTCAAGTTACTCTCTTCCTCTGAATGTGAATGAAAAAGAAAGCCTTAAACATGCTTATGTATGTATATAAGATCGGACCTTAAAACGGCCTCAGCATTCCCAAAGCTTATGTTTGTTGTATAATTAATAATTGTGAAAATCAAAAAATTTTATTTTAATTTTAAATGGGCGCGACAGGTCCTTAAAGTTTTTTAAAAAAATTAATAATACGACACGTTCAGCAAAGACAAATTTGTACAACGAACTTATTAATTCATTTCAATTGCTGTCATCTTTTGAAATTCAAAAAGGCAACTACATTTGTGGAAATATGGCAGAAGAGGATGCTGTTCTTTTGGTCGGCTTATTGCTGTGTGTGAACATACCTTGAGATTGAGGCATCCCTAAACATTAGTTCCACCAGCATATGATTTTGCATGAACATCTTGGCATAAAAAAGGTCTGTGTCGTTAACACTCACGAGGCTTTAATGTGAATCATGACGCTAAATTGAAGGGCATTATTTCAAAATCACAAGCTCTCTCAATGGTATATAAATCAGCAATGGCAATCTTTCAAAAGAAGAAAACTAACAGGGAGTAAGTCTTGTTTATTGTGCTGCTTTAAAGTTAAATGAAAACAACAGTCGCAAAGGAATAACAGGAAAAAATAATCATCTCAATCTTGAAATAGCAAAAACATATTCCCCCCTTCTTCCCAAACTGTTCCCTCACTGTTTAGTCACTGCTTAGTAACTGTCAAGTCACTGTTTAGTCACTGTTTAGTCACTGTTTAGTCACTGTTTATTCACTGTTTAGTCACTGTTTAGTCACTGTCAAGTCACTGTTCAGTCATTGTTTAGTCACTGTTTAGTCACTGATTAGTCACTGTTTAGTCAATTTTGAGTCACTATCAGGCATGTTCTCAACTCCACTTCCACATAAGTTTTGTGATTTATAGTCCAAACATGGTACTAAAACCGTTTTAAATCACAAAATGTTTGTGGAAGAACATGGCTGTATTATTCACCGTTTAGTCACTGTTAGGTGATTGTTAAGTGACTGATTAGTCACTGTTTCCCCTCTTTCAACACCCCCTCTTTTTGGTATTATCAGATTTTAGCTTTTTACAGTTCCCGAAATATAAATACTACCCTACGTAATCATTCCACTTTTCTCAATCTGTTTAAGGTTTTTTTAAAGCATTCACAGTCAATTTTTAATTTTTTAATTTCCGTGCGCGGAAGTACGTGGCGAAATAATCCGCTACGCGCATAATTCTAGTAGTCAGGTTACCTAGTCAGCTACCCAGGGAGGTAGGCCAAACCCGACCACCATCAAGTAGCACTTTTGGCCTCCTTGAAGTGTGCTTAAACTGAGTGCAAAAAATTTTTGGATTTAACGAAAGCATGTCCACATATTTGTTTTTTTTTTTGTTTTTTAATAAATTTTTTGAAGCCCTAAATGTAAGCATCAGCCCTCGGGTTATTTGAGCAGGATGAAGGATGACCAACACACAAACATGATGATATTTACACCAATTGATTGATGGTTTTGTGCCATTTAACAAATTTCGAATATGTTGTAGAAAATGGCTTGACATCGAAAAGCATTTTAATGGTTCCGCCCTTACATATGCGGGAGACAAGGATAATCAACTTGATGGCCTGCATATGGCTGATGTTTTTGGTCAACATCAAAGGGAAATAATCAAAATGTCACGTGAGAATGTTGCAAGCTGCATTTTGGCATCTGACGTGATGAGAGATGGGGAAATAATGTAAATAAAGGGGGCTCCCTTTATCCGATTATAAATTATAATTACATTTTTAATTTTGACAACGCTTTTGGGTAAGCTACTGGAACCAACTAAGAAGACATTTTCGATGATGTTTTATAGTAAATGGGCTATCCTCCTCGGCCTTATTTCATTCTTATGTTTCTGTGGTTAGGCAGTTTATTTTGTTAAATGTCGAGAAATAACTCGAGGCTAAAGAATGTGCGCTTATGGCAATCCGCGACATCGAGGGTACCTTTAACAATGTTCTTCTAAACGTTACAACCTCTGCCTTGACAAATCTAAATGTGGAGGCACCCCTGGTGGAGTTCATCCGACTCATGCTTCCCAGCAGGGTGATTAACTCGCAACTAGGAGATGCCTGCGCCCGAAGATATGTAAGTAGAGGCACACCTCAAGGAGGTGTGCTTATGCCATTTCTTTGGGTGAACTGTTGCGACTTATAAAATCGCGGGGACACACGGTGATAGCGTACGCGGATGACGTTGCCATAATCACAAAAGGCAAATTTTCTCACACTCTCTGCAATCTGTTGCACTTTCAAAATGGACGATAGAAAGTGGCCTTAGAGTCAATCCAACCGAAACTGAACTCGTTCTCTTCACCCGCAAAAAATATACACCTACAATTGAGCCATTCTGCCAGATTCCTTGGTATAGTGTTGAACAATAAATTATATTGGAACGAAAAAATAACTGAACGTATCAATTGGTCGTAAATGAGGATTTTCCACTGAAATAGAATACAACAATACGGAATCATCGTATTCCGTTCTCAGAACCATAACAAAAGTTCAATGTAGTACTGCTCTATGCATGACCGATTGCGTACAACCCCAACAGATGCACTTAACATAATGTTACACCTTATGCCTCTAGATCTTCTGGGTAGAGCAATCGCTGATAGAAAGCGGTACCTGGAAAGATAGTAACTCTGGCCAATCCTCTATACTTCTGCATCAAGTGACGGTACCGCCAATGTTCGACTACTGCATCCCAATAATAACTTTTACCACCAGATATTAAATCACCATACAAAGTCGACTGGACTGGAACTCAATGCCTCACAGCATACCGAATGCCATCAATTTCTACACTGATATCTCCAAACTGGAGGGACAGTTAGGAGGAGGAGTATTCAGTTCAGAGTTTGGGATCAAAACTTCACTTCGACTTCCTGATCATTGTAATGGAAACTCTTGTAACCAGAGGAAGTAAAGTATACATTTTCTCAGATATTTAGTCAAGCTGCCTTAAAAGCCCTTGACGGTAATATTAATAACGCCAAATCTCTTACAGAGTGCCGCAGATCTTTTAATTAGATGGCTCAGCACTTTAATATACATCTCGTTTGGGTGCCTGGACACTGCAACATTGAAGGCAACGAGAGCTAGAATTGGCACTACCAATCAACTCCTACCGGATAAGAGCAACATAGGGGTGCCACTTGCGACCTTTAAGCTACAAAACAAAAGAAACTACTTCTCGAATAACAATAAATCGATGGCAAACGATTCACACGTGTAAAGTATCTAGGCTTACATGGCTTACTCTCAATATTAACAGATCTAGGGCGTTACTCTGTCAACAAAAAGAGAACATTTCCCTAATAATATTGACCATTAATGCAGACTGCCTAATCGGAAGCATCAGACACAATGACTTCTGTAGAAGCTGCAATTCAGTGGATAAAGAGGAAAGTGTTCAGCACCTCTTCTGTCACTGTACAGCTCTCAGCTGAAGGCGACTCGCAGTTTTGGGTCGTCCTTTCCTTAACGATTTATCCGACATCCCTGAAATAGGTGTTGCCCCTTTGCTAAAATTTGTGCTACTTTCTAAATGGTTTAACGGGACAGACCCTTACTTTACGATCACAGCGTATAAAGGGATATACGGTACCACTATGGACCTTCGATGGCCTAAGTAAAGAAATGGAAAGAATTTCAACCATTGCAACCTAATCTAACCTAGCAACTTAAGCATTTTCCCGAAATCAATTTTATTCATTTTCCCGCCTATGAGTTTAAAGCTGGAGCCTTACAGACATGTTACACATGTTTTTGGGATTCTCCATCTCATTTGTTTATTTCTTGAAAAACAAAATCAGTTTGTAATCTAGTTTTCAGATTGATTTTTTTCTCAGTGTGCGAGTTGAGTCAGAGCTGGGTTCAAATTCGAGAGCCAGCTTAGTATGCGACTTCTATGTTTTCTCCTTCCGCAGTTATAAAGCTATTTTGAAGAACCTATTCTATTTACCCGAATATGACTGCCACTTACATCCATAGACCCAAACGAGAGCCCGCTCCAAGCTTCCGGATCGCGAAGCGCGGCATTTAGCTCAGACTCTAGAGCTGAGGCTTACGAGTGCGTCTGTTTTCAGTGTTGAGTAAGGATGCCGGAAATATGATCGATTTATCGAAATATTGATAATTTTGTTAAAAAAGACGATATATCGTTATCGTATATTTTTCTGAGGCGATATATTGGATATCGAATAACATTTTGTAATATTTTTCGTCGATAAAATTTGTTTTTTACGGCCTTTATAATAATCAAAGTAACAAGTTTTGCCAGCTTGAGGTCATGTTATGTTTCCACATATCTTTAAACAGGAACACACAGCACCGAAAAGGGGCTGGTCGACGGTACACCTTATGCTTAAGATTCTTCGGAAGATTTATGGACCTTTGAAAGTTGGCGAAGAGTTTCGCATCCGAATGAATGATGAACTGTATGAGCTCTATGGCGACACTAGTCTGGTCAAGCGCATTAAACAATAGCGGCTGCGCTGGATTGGACATGTCACCCGCATGGATGAACAAGCCCTAGTAAAAGAGGTCTACAAACGGAATGCGAAAGACTTTAGAATAAAACGCCCGAAGGGACGACCACCACTAAGATGGAAAAACCAGGTGCGGGAAGATATTGCCAAGCTTGGTGTGAAAAACTGGTGCCAATTTAATAGCAGCGTTCGAGACCGCTAAGCGGTTGTGATTTAAATATCGGGCCAGAGTAGAAAAAGAAGACACCTTATGCCTCTAGATCTTCTGGGTTGACAAATCGCAAGTAACACCGATCTCAGGCTGAGAGAAAGCGGTACCTGGAAAGATAGTAACTCTGACCCCTAATCTATACTTCTGCATCAACGAGAAAAGCTCGTTTGTGAGTATCAAGCAGGCTTGAGTACTCTACTTCGGACAACGTCTACATCCTGTCAGCGGCAGTACATCTTAAACTGGCTGAAAAGAAACAATTTTACGCATACTTTGTAGACTTTACGGCTGCGTTTGACTGCAACTACTTTTCTACAAATTACATCAATTGGGTATTTCATCAAAAATACAAAATCTCCTTCAAAATATATATATATTGCAATACGTCATCCTCTGTGTGGACTAGGAGTGAGCTGTCACAATCTTTCCGCACCCACTTAGGCGTAAAACAAGGATGTCTTCTTTCTCCGTTGTTCTTTATATAATATTATTACTAAACGATCTTCATGATGAAATTGAAGGAGGACTATGGATCGGTGATTTCAATCGTGCTGTTTCAATTGTGCTGTCAGCAGACGATATAGAAATGATGCAACGAATGATCTACAAGCTCGAGCAGTACTGTAAAAAGTGGAATATGGAGGATAAGACCAGTAAGTCAAAAATTATGGTATTCAGAAAACGAGAAATGGACTTAAAACTCGGAACCAATACCGATTGTGTCAGAGTTCACCTATCTGGGAGTGGTATTTACAACAACCTTATCCTTCACAAAACATGTTGAGCAGCGAAACAGGTCAGCGAAAAACTGCATTAACAGTACATGGAAAAAATATCTTTGCAATCAAAGAGTACCCTTAAGCTCCAAATGGAAATTATTCCTCGCAATCTTATGCAGCACGAGCATAGATTACCTCGAAAGCTTTCCACGTACATAATCCAAAAGAACGTCTTCTGGGCACAGCGCTTAAACTTCCTAAAAGAAGGCCGTGATTTTGAATGGCAATGGGTAAATGGAACTAAAGAGTCAAGGAGCCTCGGGTGTAACGAACTGGTAAACCGATTAAAAGCTGAGGCAATCCGAGCAGCAAGTACGCATCGCATATATAAATTTCTGGATTATACCAATGGAATCACATATATCACAGACGACATGAAGGTTGCAAACATTACATTAACAAACAAACATTACGACCCAATCAGAACTTTGCACAATGTGTAATTTGAACGAAAAGGAGACATTTAGCCATTTTATTGGACGCTGCCCGGTTCTCAGAGAGTTTAGGGTGCAGCATCTAGGGAAGACCGTTCTAAGGGAGAATGAAATTATAAATAATAGTCCAGAGATCGGGATCAAAATTCATTTCGACTTCCTCATCATTGGAGTCTTAAGCCATTCAGGAGGCTACAAACCTTTTGGAAACCCTCACAATCTAAGTAAAGTATTAGTTTTCTCAGATAGTCAAGCTGCATTAGAAGCCCTCGACGGTTATATTAACAATACCAAAACTCTTACGGAGCACTTTGAAATTTACTGCAACATTGAAGGCAAAGAGATGGTTAACCACCTCGCTAGACTTGGCACCACCACTCAGCTCCTACCGGATAAGAGCAACATAGGGGTGCGCCTTGCGACCTTTAAGCTACAAGCGGATATATGGTAACACAACGGGACTTCATTGGCTTAAGTAAAGAAATGGGATTCTCCTATTTCAACCATTGCAACCAAACCAAACCTAAGTGTCTTAAGTGTCATCGCTTACTTCAATAGGTAGTAACCTATCACTTTATCGACATCTCCCTTTGACTGCTATTGCGGCAAAATAACAAATTAAAAAACTTCTCATTTTCACATGCAACTAAAATCACACAAGTTTCGCTTTCAAAACTTTGTTCTAGTAAAGATACTATAAATCGGTATGCCTTTAACTTTTTCACTTACAATAAATAAGAATTATAATTTCGCTTAGTCCAAATCAACGACGCAATTACCTCGCGATGGCAAACTTACATGCAAAAGGGCTATTTCACGACAAGGAGCCACCCCAAAGTTGAACATTTGCCAAAAATATATAGAAACACTCACACAGCAATGGTGAAGGGGTAGTTAGCCATATTCTAGAAAGCTCCTGGCCGAATGTTGAAGTAAGCGGACAAAAACCGAAAAACTTTTCTCGCGTGTTTTACCAACTTTAATATTTTATGTTGCTGATTTTCTTTATGGGATTTGGGTCCCTGGAAGCGTAAAATCCAGTGAAAAAAAAGTAACACAAAAAAAAAAAAAGGTCCCCCCACTTGGAAACTCAACAAGTTTTGGCTGAGTACGTTTTCAGTTAAGTGGGGCGTATTCTGCCATTAGTTTATGATTATTGTTCAAGTTTGAGAACTCACCTGTTGTTGGCTCCTTGGTCAGAGACAGTCGTCCATTGTTATTGGTTAGCAGCAACAGCAGCAGTTCAATGATGAGAATGACCAAAACGTGGCGATTGAAAAACAAAAACATTGCAAGCTGTGCCCTAGCTCTAGGTTCTTGATCCACAATCCGCAATCGTTTCTAGATTTTTGATACGGTCCTTTATACCGGCGATTACTTCTTCGATGCTCTTCAATTTGGTCGTGAATTTGTTAATAATGAGCATTTTCTCATTGTTGTATTTGAGGCTTTAAATGTAGCCCCACGTTTGCCTTAAAAGAAATCTTAGTATTTGTTAATGGCGTCTAAGATTACAGCAAGACGTCGCGCACACGCACACGCACAAAAGTATGCTAATATATTTTGCTCGCTTATAAAACAAGCATAAATATTTTATGTGAGCAACAGTGCGTATACGTAATTTGTGTAATAGTCCGCACAAAGAGGCCGCAAAACACTGGCGCCAACGTCAAAATGTCATTTGTTTGACAGCATTTGGTGATTGTGGAAACATTGGGAGGCAGGTGGATGTGTAAAGCAAGAGAGAGAAAGACAAATCTGCGATAGCGTTGTATTAAAGTGGATTAAAATGTACTCAAATTGTATGTGCACTTCCCCAGACCCTTCAAGTTTGCAGATAATGTAGCAAAATTTCTACTCAAACCTGAGAAATCTAAGATTCTGCGGGTGAAAATGACCGGAAAAGTATGGGGAATAAAAGAGGGATGCAAACCAATTCTGAGCGGAGCCGCATCAAACAGTAACCGAATCGGCGTCCTTGCGAAAATGCTGAACCGAACCGAAAACCACAAATGGTGGGCCAACACTCCATTAGAACGCTCCTTAAAAAGGAAGAGAAGACGCTTATATCAACCTCCTAGGAAAGCACCAGACAGATGAGATAAATAAAAGCAATTATAGTGAACCACAAGCTCAAAAGGTTCCAAAAATTGATCCAAAAAGGAAAGAATGCCCTCGGGATTCTGACTGGGCTCTATACGGGCCACTGCGGAGCCACATGTACAAGTTGGGAATAACAAACATTCAACTAGACAGATACTGTGAAAAGAAGGAGAAGTCGTCGAAACATATATTAGCACACTGAGATGCTCTAGCGAAGCGCACACTCAACAGATTTGTGAAACATAGTTTACACCCCAACAAGATTAGTAACCTAGAACAACTAAAAATCCTGTCATTCGTACAGGAGATTGGGCTGCTGGGAGATTTGTAAACTCAGTAGGGGGGCACAATAGAACAATCCTGGCAAAAACTTGAAGGTTTGATTATCATAAAGGTTTTTAAAACACACACACGTACAAAAACCACAGGCGCGCAGCTCTGACTCGTTGTGCCTGTTTTTGCTGTTGAGTCGCTTTAGAGTTCCCAAGCGATTATGGCATTGCAGGCATAAGGAGGAAGCTATTGGCTGATTGTGGACCAGGCAAAGACCGCTGATGATTTGGCAGAGATGCCAATGAAACAGCTGTTCGGTCAACTAGGTTCCTTTGGTGTGTGGTATGTTATTGTTTTAAAGTTGTGTCCAAAATAACGAGACCTAGAGCCGGCAAAAACTTGAAGGTTTGTTTTTCTAGACCTTCAAAATGTGACAAAAGATTATGGACGGGAAAAATGTTATAAATACTCGGTTTTCGAATTAAAGTACAAGGCCGCCTGGACTCAAACACTTCAGACTTCAGAATTCGAAAAGAGTGTATCTAACAGTTTGAGAGTTAGCACAGACAATTTTCAACCGATTCACTTGAAATTTTTAAAAATACATGGTGGTCCATCTAGTGTTTGGAATTTTAACTAGTCATAATTTGACATTAAAAACGTCAAATGTCTTTCGGAAAGCGACTAATATTTAATAAAAACTTTGACATTTACGAAATGGGTCGCTATTCGCTTGAAGAAAGTTGGAAAATATTTAAAACATATTTCCAAACTGGTGAGTCCTCGACTCAAACTGTGCGAAATTTGGAAAAAAAAAAACATTTAACAAAAAAAATGTTCCGAAAACTCAATTTGTGGATCAATTCGTGAAGCGAGTTCGTGAAACTGGAATGTTGGTGGATAAACCAACCCGTGTACGTACTCGTCCGGTGCGCTCGACTGAAAACATTGATGTGGTTGCTGAAAAACAATTGGACATTTCGCGCATTTCTTTGATGCGAATTTTGCATAAAGATCTTGCAATGAAGCCATACAAAGTTCAATTGGTGCAGCAGCTAAAACCAATTGGGCGGAAGATCGTTTGGCCGAAGATGGTGAATTTTACCAAAAAATCATCTTTTCGGATGAAGCACATTTCCACCTCGGTGGTTATGTTAATAAACAAAATTATCGCATCTGGGGCACAGAAAATCCGCATCATCGTCGAGAAGCCAAGGCACCCACCACGTGTCACTGTTTGGTGCGGATTTTGGTCTCGAGGCATCATTGGTCCATTTTTCTTTGAAAATGAAGAAGGAGCCACCGTGACCGTGAATGGTGAGCGCTACCTCGCAATGTTAAGTGATTGGTTCTTCGAGGAAATTGAAGCGGAAGATTTGGACGATATTTGGTTTCAACAGACACGCCACAATCGATCTTCTGCGCCCTATCTTCGAAAATCCAATAATCAGCAAATATGGAGAAGTGAATTGGCCGCCAAGAAGCTGTGATCTGACACCGTGAGACTATTATCTTTGGGGAGCGGTCAAGGACAAATGTTATGCAAACAATCCTGAAACAATTGATGAGTTGAAGAACGAGATTCGAGTTGCTATTGCTGACATACGTGCCGAAACAATTGAAAATGTTCTCAAATATTGGGTGGATTGAAGGGGCTACTGCCAAGTGAGCCGTGGTGGTCATTTGACCGAAATTGTTTTTCATAAATAAATGACATGAACCAACCTTTCCATTAAATGTTCAACCTTTTAAAAATGGGTGATGGAAATTAGACCGCGTGAATAAAGACCGCGGTCGGCGGTCTTATTGCATTCTGAAAAATGAATTTAGGACGCGATAACAAAATGAAATTGGACCGCGGTCTAATTTCATTTTGCTAAATGAATTTAGACCGCGATCACAAAATGAAATTAGACCGCGCGGTCTAATCTTTCAATGTTTGTTGTTTGAACGGATTGTGGATAGATACTTTTAAACTTTTTTCCACACCCGCCGTAGACAAAATTTTTTTCTAAAGAATCGCGCGATTTTGCAAAATGAAATTAGTCCGCGCAGTCTTATTTCATTTTGTGATGGCGGTCTAAATTCATTTATCATGGTCGCGGCCTAAATTCATTTTGCAGGATGAAATTAGACCGCCATACAAAATGCACCGCGGTCTTAATTTACGCGGTCTAATTTCACAGAGCCTTGAAAAATATCGAGCCGTTTTTTTTTTAGTTCATTTGTAATTAACACTTATCTGATGAAATTTTCACTTTCCACTTTGAAACTGTGACCTACTTACTTCTTTAGCAGTTATTATATAGAATTTATTGTTGTAAAGAATTGGCTTCTTATATTTCAGAAATAACAGGAGCTGTTTGTCCGACTGTGGACACTGAAAAAACGGAGAAGTCATCCCAAAAATGCTGCACCGCCGCCATTTTGAATAATTATTGTATACAGGCACTGATATGTATAATAAATACTCTTTATTGGAATCTCCTTTTGTTTTTCGGCCTATAGAGTGGCGTAACCCCTCAAAACCACTGTGAACCACTGAACTAAACCAGACCTAATTTTCCAGCGGGTTGCTTTTTTGTACAGTACAACGAAGTTCTTGATATAACGAATTCGTCCCTGAACGGGCCTTTTTCTATATTACGAATTTTCTTCATAACTAAGTTTTTTTTTTGGTCCCCATGAGATGCGCTATATGGAATTTTGACTTTATTTGTCATATCTCAGTATATTTAGTCCAGCGATGCCCAGACGTGTGCTCTTTGGGTACGTTTTGTTATTGTAATTGCACGGAACATAGGAAATCAATGATCGTATATATGCAGGGCGCGAGGCATACGAAACGACACACATGCTAACGATTTCGTCTGTATGCGACGCGGTTTTGTTCTCTTCTTTGATTGGTGTTTGCGAGCGCAAGCAAACTGACCAACAACAATTTCATTATTGGTATTGCTGCTTATCTTTGTGAGTATTGGTGATTGCTCTGTCGTTTGCTGCTTTTGGGCATGCCTGATTTAGACAATAAAGAAAACTTCATTAAGTTTTTCGAGTAGGCAAGATAAACTATTTCATACCTTTTGATTAACAGGACTGTTAGTAACCCTCTAATTTAAGCGTAAGAAAATGTTCAAAAATCAACAAGGAGATTGTGAAGATTATTATTACTATTTTTATACACCCCTAAAGAACTGTTCTACTGCCTGTTTTAAGGCGGTTCGAAAGTGTTTCTATTCATATGAAGTATTGTGACGAAATAAATATTTATGTCATCTGAGATTATGCCTTAACTTGGACTCAACTTTGAACGCCTTTGCTTGGCCTCTCTCTACTGCGTTTATCAGGCCTTGAACAATAAACTTTTAGCCATCCCTTGTGACAATATGGTTTAAGCTGTGATAAATTTCAGATTCTTGGACTCTCTTAGGTCATCTTCTGACATTACACACGCATCATCAGCAGCAGCAGCAGCATCATCAACATCATCGGTATAATAACAATAAGGCCATAAAAGGCAGGGGGCACATTTCAATTTCACAACCGAAAAGCTAAAAAGACAACAAGTACCAGTAAAGGCGCGTGTATCTGAAAGATACATTTCTAGCAGCAGCTAGAGAGTGCACGAATTTGCGCGGCAACCAAAAAAAATGAAATAAAGTCGCATAAATGAATGTTAAAATATATATACGACGGGTGGCCATTATTATTGTTGTTATTTCAACTATCAAAGGCGACGACTGAGGCACAGACAACCCCAACCCACAGACAAAGTTTTAAATGTATGACAATTGGTTTTTTTCTGGATTGTTTTGTTTCTGAGTTTGCAAAAAATTAAATAAATCAAAAGAAAAAGCAGAAATTCAAAAAAAAAAAGACAACTTTTGGCGCTTTTTGTACCGGCAAAATTTGTTCTATACAAAATGGTGTTTATTTGTTTATGGAACAAAAGTTTTCCCCAAAAAAGTTTAATATATATATTTTTTATTAAAAAACTAAACTTTTTAGCCAGCAGCTAAAGGAGCCTTCAATTTTGGGGGTAGTTGGTGCGTTATATAAAATCAAATATGCGAACACACACACACACACACACAGACACACACATGCACATGGCGAAGCAAAAGTTTGTTGTGTGAAATGCCGACCAGAATTCAAACCAAAGACGCAAAATTTCGATTTCCTCGAAATACTACCTTCTATTATTATGCTTATGCTTATTCTTGTTTCTTCTTTTTCATCTTCATCATCGACATCATGAAGCATCAAGCGACGGCTGCAGCAGCGGTAACGGCAGCGGCAGCGCAGCTTACTAAGCTTTTTTCTGCTGATTCTGTTTTTGCTCCTTGTTTTTGCTACGCTTTTGCCTCGCTTTGTTTGCCAACGACGACGACGACGACGGCGAGCTTTGCTTTTGCTGACTGCCTGCTACAACCGCCGCTGTTGCTTCATGGGCCTTACAAATTTTATACCCTTGCAGAGGGTACTATGAAACCGATCTGTTGTTTGTAACGTAAAGAAGGAAGCAACTCCTCATGAATGGATTTGAAAAAAATCTCAAGTCAAAATTTTCTTTGAATTCAGAAGTCAATTCGGGAACGTTCATTTACTTGTGAGTTGAGCTAAGTTCATAATTTGACAAATTTTTAATGACTTTACCAAGGCTGCAAACCGATCCTGATCCGAGTCCCAAAGAACCGGCTCGGGTTTTTTGGGTACCTCGAACCGAACCGTGAACCGAAACTTTCAAATATTTAACCTGCCGACCGGGAACCCAATGTATACAAAAAAAAGGTTCGGTTCAAACAATCACTTAAGTCAATTTCTTAAGAACTTTAATTACTTTCTTAATATTATGACCGGAATACATCATTTTATTGTAAAGATATTTAAAATGTTAATTAAAGATGGGTTTCAGAAACCCAAATTAAATTGCGATTTCGACTTGGAAATAAAAATCAAAACAATACAAGGTAAAAGCAAATCTCGTACTTTTAAGAACAAAGAGGGTAAAATCTGTTCAGAAAACAAGTTGCCGTCAATTCAAAACAAGAATGTGTCAAATTTTATGTGTCTTGGTGTTCTTGACTTTTTCTTACACTGTTTTATGACATCGCTTGTGCTTATCCTGAGTTCAGTGTTCCTCTGTGTACGTAAAAAGCAGGGATGCAAACCGTTTCTGAACCGAACCGAACCGAGCCAAACCGTAACCGAGCCGCAATTTCAGCTGATAAACCGAACCGGCATCCTTTCGAAAACGCCGAATCGAAACGAAATCCATAAAGAAACGAGAAAGGAAAGCTAACTTCGTCTGTGCCGAAGAATTTATACACTTGAAAAAGCTCGCTCCAAAGGTTACAGATTTCGACCAAACTTCGCAGATCAGTGTGAAAACATTCAATTTTAATAATGACCGAGCTTAAGAGCTCTAACATTGAAAACAAAAAAGTCTTTCTCACAAAACCCTATTTTCCGAACGATCGTTTCTATTTTAGCTACAAGAAGTTGTCATCCGAGCCAAAAGAAGACTCTGTGCAAAATTTCAGCTCGATAGCTTCAAAACTGAGCGACTAGTTCGCGTAGAAACAGACAGACGGACACACAGACGGACGGACAAAGCTCAATAGACCCAGCTCGTCATGCTGATCAAGAATATATATACTTTATGTGGTCGGAAATGATTCCTTCTATGCGTTGCAAACTCCTGTGCAAAATTATGGGGGGTGCCACAGATATCACTAGAGATTTTGGTATAAACGTTTGCATTTCCAATTTCAATTGTACAACTTCATATGTAAAGTGAAAAGTTTATCTTCGGTTGCTAGATCAGATGGTGAATTTGAGCGATTTGGATCCAACTGCTCAAATCTAATTGGCTTTGAACAGTCGGTTTCAATTCGCTTTACTTTCGACATCTAATCTAGTAACCGAGCTGTTTTGTGCCACTTTACATATAAATTCATGCAGTTTCAATTTGAAATACAAACGTTTATACGAAAATCACTAGTGCTTTCTGTGTCAACCCCGTATAATACACTTTTCAAGTGTATAAAAATGGTTCGGTTCAGTTCATAGACTAGTTTTGCCGCTTTAAGCGCTTACCTTTAGACAATGATACTTGTAAATTTAGGAATTTTAGTCGACTCCCCAATATAAGTTTTATTCGAACTTAGGTTATATTAATTTTTGCTGAACGTCCCTCTGCAAGGGAGACTTCTTATAGATCGAATTAATCTTAGCGATGCCGGATCAATGAAAGCTCCCTTTGTTCAACATATACCTGTCATCAGACTACATTTCTTCCTTGAAAATTTGCCAATTGTTTTGTGTAAGTATCCCATTTTCTCTACGGGACGACATTCTCCATATTCTGTACGATATTTAGCGTTTGTAAGGAACACTTACATAAGAATTTTAAAAATAATCAAATATTTTCTAGGAATTACATTTTCATAGTGTGCGAGGGGAGTCAGCTATTTACTTTAGATATCGTAATATTCCGAACTTGAAAACGGTAACGGGCCTTCATGAAATATATTATAAATTTAGGGTGAGCCACTGAACCGAACCGAAATCGCAGTTTAGTTAGCTACAATAACCATGTAATGAACTAAACCATTATTGAAAAAACGTGAGGCTACCTTCCAAAATTTAAAGACATGGCACTTTACTGAAAACCGTTTTTTGTGGGCCTATGAATGATAAGTTAACAGTTATCACCTAGGTAAGGTACAAGATAAATATAAAAAATTATACCTATAGGTATGGTAAAAGGTATCCGAAATTTCCAGTACCTGGGTAAAGGTAAAGCTACTTTCAAATTAAAAACGACGGTTCAATCATTTAAATTAGTAATAAATATTAACTGTACGGGTTTAGAATTTAGTTTAGTTTTTAGAATCATTTGTATTTGAACTCTTATTGACATCAGTTTCCAAATTTTCCGTAATTTCTTTAACAAGCCAATCTTTAATACACAACAATTTTGGCATACACGTCAATTTAAAGCAAAGGTTTTTGCCCCGCTTGAAGTCAAGTTTTCAAAAAAGGAACTCTGTAAGTCTGTATTTGCTATGAACTTTCGCTAATATAGTAGCAATTATTTCATGTGTGTGGGAAAGTCGCACACGCTTATATGCGGGTACGAGAGAATGACGATATAGATTGCTATCTATATAGTGGTCGGTTACACGAAAGTAACTTTTGTTATTGCAACTCCAGACATCGGCAGTCGTACACAGAAAAAAAAGATCAAATATCAGCCCTATCTTTAATAATATCAAAGTAATATCAATTATTCATATCAATGGCATACTATTTCCACCTAAACATAATCATCTTGATTTTTTTTTTCAGATGAAGGCCGATGCGATACTTAAAATAGCCGTATGATACTAAATAACGTGATCTTTTTTTTCTGTGTTCATATAAAATGAGTATTTTGAAAAATACCGGCGATCTTATAGTTTTTCCGGGTGATTACCGGACGTCCAGTTAACGCAACAAACAGGTTCCGAATACATTTCTTTTTTTAATATGGCAGAGCGCGTCAGCATCTCGACTATAATGTAATCGGAGCGAGAAAATCACATACGAAAATTACCTAGTATCTTACCTCTTGAAAAGGTTAATGAAAATATAGACTTAGTTAAGGTAAAAGGTACACGAAATATATATGTATCTATGTATGTACCTAGGTATTTGTACCTAGGTACTTGTAAACACTGTTGATAACAATAACGAATATGGTCCATTCCAGTTGACGATTTACATAAGTTAGTAGACTGGATGCGTTCTCCTGATAAAAAAAAAGCTAAGTTTTAACCTAAAGTAGAGGCAAAATCGGACAACAATCTACCCAGCAAGCAATATGTGCATTTTCTGACACTTTTTTAGGAGCATTCACTGTCATAATGTGCACAAAAATAAAGTCCGGAATGAGCGTTTTTTCTATGAAAACTGTCGCACTTAATGTGGAAGTTTTCTGAGTCTAATCTGACTCTTTTCTGACACAGATATAAGTGCTTTCTCCCAATAAAGCAAAAACCTCATAAATGACACATACAAATTACTTTTCTAGGCACTTGAAGGGCTACTTAATAGCCTCCTGAAACGCTCTTCTCAGATGCATATTGGCGAGTAGATCCGAAAATGCTTAGACATAAGTGCTTTTTATGCAGTGTTGCCAACGCCTCTACACAAAAAAAGGAAGGTTGAACCCAAAAAAAAAAGAGGATACAAAAACAGGACAAACAATGTTTCCTTATTAATATAATAAAACTTTCCTTAATGAATATCAAAAAGATTATAGTTGGCGACCTTTGTAAGTTGTGGAAATTTGAGTTTAGCCGGCTCGAGGTCAAATGAAACACACAGATGTGTATGCTATTTTTCCGATATATTTCGGTTGCTCACAATCATCTTCAGGGACAATTATTTTACACGTCTGTGCCGTCTAAAGTGGAATTTCGAATATCTTTATTTTCGTTTAAGCATCAATTCCGTGTGCATATGATGCATTCGTCCAATTAACCGAAGACATTTCTAATGCCGCCTCCTGACGACAAGCAGCTGATGTTGAAAGTGATGCTGAAACGTAATTTTGTGTACCTGTGCGAAGAGCACGGCATTTTGCATGTGTTTTTATGGTCAATCTTTGGATTTAAACTGCAATTGCAGTATTTGCAGTGTCTGCGTATCCGGATAATTGGCATCTCGGCACATTCAATTCTTTAATTCAGATTCTTTTAACCAAGACTCGCGAAATTCTTGATTGTAAACGTCTTTCGGCATGTTGAAACTTTAAAGCGCAATAAACCGATACTCGATACGCCTGATTTCGATTACACACAAATAAAACAGGGTTGCATCGCTTTGGAAAATGATAATCGAAGGCGGAAAATCAATATGAAAGCGATGCCACATAGTTGAAATTAATAAAAAGCCATAGAATAATTAAAAAAGGATGAATAAAGGATAAAACAAAATAAAAAAGGAATTTTTTTCGGATAGGGGACGTTTCAATATTTTTCCGGAAATCGCAGTTTAAAAAAGGACAGATCTGTCCGCAAAAAGGACAAATTGGCTACATTGTTTTAATGAGCCCGTGCTTAGAGAGTACTGAATGTGTTCCGAAAACTCTCAAATTTATGTGTTTACTCCAAAATCGCTCTTAACCGGTCTGCGAACCTAACTTTACACTTTACAACGGGTTCGAATACCCAGACCGAACCTTGATCTCAACTTTACAGGTTTGCAGCCTTGCTTAAAACATAAACTATGGTCGAGTAGTTTGCCAATTTAACCAATATTCATCAAAATTTCATGAAAAATTTGTCAAATTATTTGCCTGTGCTAACTTAGCTTAAGATTTTTAAAAATCCTCATCAAATTTTCAATCCAAATTTCAAAAGGGATTCCAGTTTATGACTTTGTACAAATCAAAAAAAAAAAGGGTATTTAAACTTTGCCAGAGCCGAACTAAGCTTTTCTCTATTTTTGTTGTTGTTTGTCATTGTGTGTTTGTGTGCGTGCTTTTTGTTCGATGGCTGTCTTTGTGGCCCGCCTCGAGTATATGATGATGATGATGAAGAAGAAGAACTACTGTACTGGGCCCGTGTTTAGGGCATTTCATATCCTTTTTGTCGCTATTTGGTCTATTGTTTATATGGAATTTCCTCATTTTAAAATATTCATTTCATATATTGGTCCGCCCCCGCACACGCACTTTGGCTTTTCTTTGTTCTTCTTTTTGCGGCGGCTGCTGATGCCGGCAGGTTTTGTGTCTTATTATGTCATAATTTATTTTCAACAGGACTTAACAATGCCGGAATTTTGCACAATTGTAGCCGACCAGTTTCTTCTTTTTTTTCTTTCTTTCTCTTTGTGTACGCACTGCACCGGCTCCTCCTCCTCCTCCTCCACAACCACTGTTGTTGCTACCTTTGTTGTTTTATTTTTATTTTTTGCATTTCCGCTTTATGTTTGTATTTCGCAGCCTATCAATTCGGTTGTTGTTGTTTTATTGAAACCCACTCACGCACACACTCTCAAACAAATAGTGCCGTCGCCGGCGTATAAATTACCCGCACTAACACAATATTATTATTATTATATTGTTGTTTAACATTTTTTGTTTGTTGCTTTTGCTTTGTTGTGTGCACACTCACACACACACACTCGCGCGCGCGCTTATAATTGCAATTCGCGTAACAACTTTGCCAGCGACACCGAGCAGACCAGCAGCAGCCAAACACGTCCAAACACTTTGAACGCCATTCAATTACTGTATGCGAGCTTTGGCGCTGGCAGCAGCAGCATGCGTAAGCTTGCCATTTGCCGGCGACGTCGGCGTCGCGACGGCAACTTTTGTTTTTGTTTGCGAAGCAGAGAAAGAAGGCAACATAAAATTTCAATGGCAGCGTCGGCGTCAAAAGCTCCCTGTGCATGAATGAGTTAAGGGGCAAAAGCAAAATTGAAAAACAAACAAAACAAACCAACCGTAGCCAGTGTTGAGAAGTTTGAAATATGGTTCTACGTGGTGCACTACGTCATTTGATCAAAGATCGTGGATCGAAGCTAATGAATAATTATGGGTGTGAGTCAAATTGTATTCAAATTCACAAGTTTGCAGAATTTAAACAAAAAGAATTGGCCAAGAGCTTTTAAGCTGGCTCATAGCTGTTAGCTTTCTGACAAGCACACACAAAAAACCGTTACCGAAGGTGAATTTCAAATGGGGAAACCACATCGAAGCGAGGATAAACTTCTAAATAAGGACGTTCTTTCTCGGGTTTCAAATGAACATTATGCAAGAAATGCCATGATTTATATACCGAAAGTTGAATTTTCTTATATTTTCAAAATCTTTATTTATTTATCTACGTCTTTTTCATCCTCATCAAAGTAAACCGTCTTCCGCTGCAATACAGTTATGCCAACGAATTTCCTGTTATCATAGCACTTTGCAAAGTTCTCCTTCGGAATGGCCTTCAGATTCAGAGCCTTCTGCGATTTTGCTTTTATCAGCTCAATCGAGTCAAAACGGTGTCCCCGGAACTATCTCTTGAGTTTGCTGAATAGCCAGAAGTCACTTCTGTCAGAAATTAGTCAGCTGTACACTCTCTATTACGCTCTCTGGGAATATGTCCGTCTCGATCTAACCACTGTGATTTCCTTTGAGGGACTATAAAGTATCTTTTAGGGCACTATCGTTTGGCACCAGCAAAATTGAGAGGCAGCGCAAATTTGATCTCTCATTCTTCATGGTCACACGGAACCAAATCAGATGAATAAGCAGTGCTGTGCCTGCTCACTAACAGTGTTGCCAAGTTACAGAAAGAAAAAAATTATCGATTGGAAAAAGAAGCTTAAATTAAAAATTCTCCTTACAATTTGATCACAGTAGTATATTCGAGGCAACTGACCTAAACCTTATGCGGCGAAAATGCCACAAAAAATTAGGCTTTCAATCTGATTGGATCCGTTAGCCTTCTATAGTCTACACAGAACCGCGTGCTTCCGTCCTTCTGGCGAAATCTACGGACTATTAGATGGCTCGATAACCTTATTTTTCTCGAGTCCTAAAACCCAAAACAGTTACAATGTCATCATCAATGTCTGCCACGATAAAATCCTTCTCAAAATGGAATGAGAATCACCAGTATCCAGCGTCAGGTCAAAATGCCTTCCTCCCATTGTGTCTCCAATTGACTCGCAGGGCGACTTACTTAAGAGACAAGCTCTCCTAGGCATTCCCTTCCACCCTCTGGTCACGTGGTCTCCCATCCGTTTCTGAATGTACAGACTGTACCCTATCCTCGCATGTAATGCGTTATGCGTTTTGAAAGACGGACGGCACACGATAAGCGATTTATCACATGTCAGCGTTTGACTCTGACTGCTTCTTCATCTGTAAAACAGCCATGGCTCGCCGTGTCTCCAAATCCCAGATACAGATCGCTTTGGCCCTAGAGCAGGGGTGCCCAGAATGAGTTTACGGGAGCGTGAATACCAATACAAATGCACAAAATATATGTCAAGCAATAACCACATTGTTGTTGCTTTTTGATTTGCCAGAAACATAGAAGAGAGACAATAGAGTCACATATGATATTGTTGTTGCAACAAAACCTTAGCTCGGAAAGACAAAGAGAGGAGAGCACGCATATTAAATTGTTGTTGCTTTATGCAGACTTATGGGCGCGTAGAACGTATGCGCGTGAGCTATTCCTTTGCGCAAAGCAACGAGTGCGTGGCTTGCGGAATAGGAGCGGACACCTGCTCTAGAGTCTATACGAAGCACCACACGCCTGTGATCCACAGCATAACGGCATTCCAGTGCCCTCTTCACGGCGATGTATCTGTTTTTGTCTGTTTCGGTTATAAACTGCAATATCAACGCGGCCTTTCAAACCCAGGACTACTCCATCGATTTTTAGTTGCTGAAATGACGGGGAAAAAAACTGATTTGGCAACACTGTTGCTCACTGTCTCGTCCAGTAGATGACAAAACATTTTAACTTGCCAGCGTCTGCTTCTCAACGAAATTTTGTATCTGCCGATCAGATCAACGCCTCCCATATTGCTATTGTATTGAGCTACTTCCAATGAGCTATCGATTTGAACATAACCTTTTTTGGCTTCTTTAAAGCGGATCGCAGAGCCTTTGGGAAAAATTTCAACGTAGTTGGATTTCTTCTTAGGTAGTTTTTGCTAGAAACAGTGCTATTTAATACATACTGAACGAACTCAGGATTCTGCACTTTGTAAAATCAACCCTGGCGCGCCAGGAATCATACGCACTGCTGAACGGAAGCAATTGGCGCTCCCTTACTTCCTACTTGAAAGAGAGCCTGCAATATCGCAGATGCTTCCTTATGGGCTACGGTGATAAGTGATCTAGAAACCAGGAAAGCATCGAGTCACATTTGCTAGGCTAACGGCTAACTGGCATATATATCTGCAACACAGCCATTACTCGTTGAACACAACAAGAAACATAACAAATCCACTGCACATTGTGAGCTTTTACCAAAATAAATCATTTTCTATAACTCTGATAAAAATTTGCAATACAAAAAATAGATCGGATACCACTTGCAACCTACAAAAATTGACGGGAAAAGTGAAAAATGTTGTCCAAAAGCATATGGGCAAAGCATACTGTGACCAAACCACAAAAATTAAAAAAATGTATATTGAAGATTCATAAAAAATAAACAGTTGTCACTTTCTTTATATACTTTACGAACTAATTGGATTCAATCAGTATGTTGCAGATATGCATCAAGGCCATATAAAGGAAACTCTACGAGTTCAGAGAACAGAATGAATAATACGATTCCTGTTCAAAGATATTTGAACAGATCAATTTGAGCACTACCTGCGTTTGGGACTCAAGTGCAAGGCGCATAAAAATAGAATTGTAACTAAAAAACCCTTTGAAAAAGGGCCACATCTGTTTTCAATAAGATAGAAATCCAAGCAGCCTACAACCATGTGGTATGTCATGTGCTTGCTTGGGGTAGAACAAAAAACATTCAGCTTCTAGAAACGGAGCTAGTCACTCGCACCATATATGCGCTTTATTCAATTCCTGTTCGACATAAGTTTTGATTGTATGTAACAGTATTTAAATATGACTGCATTTCCTCTTCAATATTGTCGGTAGAATCTCCTCACAAATTCGCAAAGTTTTCAATTGTTTGTTGCTTGTGTATTTTGTTGTAAGTCGTTTTCAATCTTCAATTGTGTTGGTTTTTTCAATGTCTTAATATTGGAGGAGCTTATTTGTAGGAGGAAATAAAAGTAA
This sequence comes from Lordiphosa magnipectinata, assembly GCA_037044535.1. Lineage (NCBI taxonomy): Eukaryota > Metazoa > Arthropoda > Insecta > Diptera > Drosophilidae > Lordiphosa > Lordiphosa magnipectinata. The sequence goes on from JBAMBO010003677.1 coordinate 27,373, forward strand.
GGCCATTTTGTGAATATGGATAGCTTCCAAACTCAGCAGTGAAATTTTGAGGTTTAATGTTAGCTCGAAATCATTTGTGACTAGTTTGCATGTCTTTTCCAGGAAATGTTTTTCTGTAATGACTAAAGGCCGTTTTCTCATGTTCCTGTTTTTGCTCAAATCGAAATCCACCTAGATTTTGCAACTAGGTGGTTTTTGTGCAATTGTCTCATGGAATTTGCGCCACGTTCACACCGGGAGGGCTGAAAAGGTACAATACTAGGTTGACAGCACCTCTGCACTCGACTGATTATTGTTTTGTAAATTAAAGCGAGAATTTTACCGAGGAGAATAAGGTTTTTCTTTTGGATCGACTTGTTACTATTAAATAATGGGTCGACAGCTAAGTTCACTCAAGCAAATAATTTGGACAAATTTTCATGAAATATATAGTCCAAATTGTGGAAATTTCCGGCCATATTTGATCAAATTATTTGAGTATAAATCCATAGTTTCAGTTTTGTAATCCTTTAAAATCTTTATTTTTATCAAAATTTAGCCAAATTATTTGGATGTGTAAACTTAGCTTATGCAGTGAACTAGGATAATTATAATGTGCATTTGTGTTTTCAGCAATGTCTGCAGGTCTTCTTGTATATTAACGGCACATCCAATATTTTCCATTTTCGGTTTACTTAATAACAATAACAACACTTTCTGCACAGCTTGATTTTGTGCTCTTGAGCGATGTTCTTAAATTGGCGTTTTATTTCGATTTTTTAAGTGCCAAACATTTTGGCTGCAATTACTCAGTCCTGGGACAGCGTCAAAGGTTTTTTCGATGACATTATTGATGAGGTGGCCTATGCTATGTAAATGCATATAAGAGCTATATGTTGCCACCATTTTTGCACCGCGATCGGTGATTACTATGACATCAACGCAATTCATCGAACTCCATTAAGCAATTTGCAATAATTCCTTTTCAATTTACTTTTGTAAAAATAGTCATTAAATAATTTGAATTGAAAAATATTAAAAATGTCTGATAAAAAGTCCATTGATTCCACTAATAGAAGGCGACCCCTACTCATCATTTGTCCTTTGTTAATCACACTTAAAAATATCTTTAGTCCACGCATCGGTTGTGATGCTGTATCAATGCTCCGCAATTTCATGTTAAACCCTCTGAAAGTGTTGAGGTTGCATGAGGTAATATTGATTTCGGCTTTAAATTTTGTCTAAACTTGACTCCAAGTTGGATCAAGACTATAGAACTTACAAAGATGTGTAAAGGCCATAAAAATGAATGGTAAGGGGTAATCCAATGTGGAACTTCTATTTTACATCAGTGTGCAGTGAGTGTGCAAACCCACCCGACAAGCGTTCGCGAGAACGGATCCGTTTTCGATGTTTTCTCAAAGTCTTCTCTAACAAAACTATCGAGAATGTGTTCCGTTTTCGGTTCGAAAAAGTATTACCTGTCGCTCAGTTTGTGGCAGCAAAACGTAAGTCGTAGAACTAGAACGTAATTCGTTCTCGACACTTTCTCGATAGCAAAAACGGATCGAAAACTGAATCGCTTCCAATACGTTTTCGCTATCGAGAAAGTGTCGAGAACGGCTTCGAAAACGTGTTGTAAACGTTTACTTTCGCGATAATTGATAAGAATGTTTTGTTTAAAAATTTGTACTTTTTGTTAGTTTTGTTTCTTTATTTATATGAATTAGTTCAGTTTTAAATAAATCTCAATTGAATGGCATTTAACTGAAAATAACAGTTACAGCCAATAACAATAGTTTGCATTCTGTTTGCTAACTCTTCAAGCAGGAGAATTTAAAAAATTGGTTGAAATCTGCGGAATATTGGCATAGCTTACTTATTTAATTTAACACCTTTGGTAAAAAAAAAATACTGGACAAAGAAGTCCCGACTCCATTAGGGTTTGCTTGACAATGTGTTGTGCATCGGTCAGCAACTTGAGCGTGATGCAAAGCATTTATTTGCTCCTCATAGCGTGCTGTGGCATCTGATTCAAAGCATTGCGCTGTGTCTTCTCCAGAAAGTAAACAGCTGTCTTCGCTAAAGCGGCAATATTCCGGACAATGGCCACACGCACAATGACCGCACTTGGATCACTGGCCAAATCCATGATATAGGGCAGTAAATATATAATCAGGAAAGATATTGGCTTTGCTGCGTGGTATATTCTTAACTATGGGTAGGTAAGCAGTAAGTGTTGCACCTTGGCGGCGGATTTTTGGGCCAGATTCAGCTAAAGACAGAGTGAGAAAGAGAGATTTAAATGAAGATTTGGAAAGCCCTTAAAGTACTCACAATATAGGGCAAAATGCGATCCAATATAGTCTCAAAGGTAAGTTACTTGGACAACTTTTGCCACAGTTGTAGAGCGGCCATTTTGGTATTCGACTGTGTCAATCCACGTATGCAGGAGGTGACCATAGTAATGATTAAAAGAGACCGAATCCTTATTCTCAGCTGCCTACTATTTCTTCATCAAATAGATAAACATATATCAAGGAGGCTAAGAATTGGCGCAAGCGCTCATTCTCAATGCCAGCCAAATGATTCTCCACCAGCTCGCGTTTCCCACGTCTGTAGGCCAGCAGAGCTTAAATAAGGCTGTGCTCTCGGTCCAGACTTCCAACAAAGCGCAGCTGGAAAATTAAAAAAGTCCTAACTAGAATTGCCCTTTTCAACCATATTTTACTTACCTGAAATCCGATTTTCTTAAGAAAACTATCGTAAATGTCGTAGATCCGATTACATATGTACGTTTATTTGATGGTTGGGAAGTCTGCCGAACAAACTTTACACACAGACAGCATACATATGTATAACACAGTTCGACAAAATCCAACTTTTTTGAAAACCTCGACATGAGACAGTTAAATTATTATAAAAGCGACCTCTGTAAGCCTCACCTCATACCCAGTTTTTCAAATGAAGCCTCGGTTCGCTTTTTATGGGTACTTATGTACCTGCAACACACAACGACAACAATTTTAACTTTGTTTTTAAGGGTTTAAGATAAAAATCTGAAAAATTCAGCAAATGTGGACAGGGTCATGGGGAACGCCATAAAAAAAATTCAATTCAATCGTACAATTGGTTAAGGTACCTCCAGAAGGAGTTAAACCTTAAATCTTGAATATCTTCAAAAGCGCACGGTAGATTTTTATTAAAATCAATATTTCTGATGGTATAATGGACTATTGCATTTCCCTAAGAGATGGTACTCGACAGCCAAAAAACCGCGAAATGGAGTACCAATTTTATATTCATATATAAAAATAGACCGAACTGTGCTTTCAGATTCACAAAGGAAGCTTTGGTTCGCGGTCTATAGGCCATTTTGTACCAGCAATTGCCTTAGAACAACATTGACCATTTAGGTTGAAACCAACTTCACCAAAATTATGTAATAAATTTTATGAGTTAAGTGCTTCATCACAAGCAGGAAAACAGATCATATCATTAAAAAAATGTCTTTAGTGGACCTCCAATAAATCTAACAGTGTTTTTCGTTTCTTAACATTTTTAACTCAATAACATTTCGTTTTATGGCAAACAGAGTTGGCTGTCTCACAATTTTCAACTTGGTTTCCAAAAAATGATATATTTTGCAATGTTTAAAAAGAAAATTATTGAGAAGACCACGGACCATTGTCCAAATACTAACTATTATTGTTATGTTTGTGGACTATTTACGCCGGCGAAGAAGGCTCGCATCATTTCAAATTCTGTTGCGAATGCATACGAAGGGTATTTTATGATACCGTATCTGGAAACCATTTGGTATGCACCAAAAAGTATATGCCATATGCTTTTTTACCACGGCACATTGGGCGGAATCGCTTTTTTTTTGTCATAAACCCAAAAATTTTTTTTTAAATATTTTTATGGTTATAATATTATTTCCAGTAAATAATTGTCCCTCCTTCTCGAAAATATTTAAATTATATTTTATAATGCAACCCTCGACTTACACCAGCCCTTTAAAGTCAGCTGTTTGCCACGCGGTGTTTGCACACAGTCTGGTTGCAAAATTTGTTAATATTTAGGAGTCTCGCATTTTTAAACGGTTTGATAAATTGAAATACTTTAAAATGGAAAATATTCATACAAGTATGTAGAAAAGAGTTATATATGTGTTCAATTATATGTGCTTTTTTTTCGTCATGTTTTCAATGTTATTAACAAACCATAATTTTGTCGAATCTAACCTCAATATAGTTGTGTTTCGTGGAGCATATCTAGCAAGATACAGTTGGGTTCAAAAAAGTGCTTATGTGGTAGTATGTGTTATTATGCATACGTTTTTGTAAAGTTTAAAACATAAGCGGATTTTTGCGGTTTTTCGATATATTTCAATAGATGTGGGCAAGAATACTATTCGTCGTATCGATTTGCTGGAAGTTTGGTTGGGAAAACGTCGCAACATGAACGCTACTTTCGACTGGGTTTGCGCAGAAAGACTTCAAAATTCTCTTCCAGAAAATGCTTTGATGGACATAAAAATAAAAATAAAGAATTTTATTTTACAAGTCAAGAGACTGCTGAATAAAGCCCAAAGAAATATTCGACGGTTTAAAGAACAAAATGTTATCTGGATTGCATCAGAAATAACATTTTATTCAAAAAAGGATAATAGTGATTAAAGGTGGACGGCCTCCTCTATCTTATGACGAAGGAAGTTTACGTCAAAAAAGAAAATTGGCTTCCGAACTTGCAAAAGAAAATTCAACTAATCTCCTAATTCATGCAGCTGCTATGTCTGCTAAGAAGACAACTGATAGAGATATTTCACGTATTCTGAAAACAACAATGAATTCTCCTGACAGTTCAAAATTAACGGAGCAGCTTTCATTGAAAAAATCAATATTATTATCACCTGATGAGGCCTTAGCATTTATTAAAGAAAATTCGTTTTCCAAGCAGCAATATATTAATATACGCTTAAAGAATATCGAAAAGAGTTCCAATATATATCCGAGTTACGAAAAGGTGATGGAGGCTAAGGAAAAGTGCCGGCCTATAGATATTAGCGTCACAGAAACTGTTGCCGAAGTGCCGCTGCAGAACTTACTTGACCATACTGCATCTCGGATAATTTTATTTCAAAAGCCAGTATTTAATCAATTTATTGATATTACCAAATTAAAGCTAACAGTTAGCTATGGTTTTTACGGTTCAACCGGCCAGAGCGTTTATAAACAAAAATTTAATGAACCCGCATCAAATAGCCTGGACCAATCTTTGTTTGTTACAACAATAATTCCACTCCAAATGGTGGATCAGGATGGACGAATTGTTTGGAGAAACCGGTACCTACAATCCGTTAAGTATTGCAGGCCGCTAAAAATAGAATTCACTAAAGAAAGTCGCGATCACATTTTGAATTCAAAAGCACTTTTAGTTGCTCAAATAAAACACCTAAAGCCATTTCTTTATGAGGCGGACCAAATGAATGTAGAAGTTGTCTTCGACTTACACATGGCGCTCATCGATGGAAAGGTGTTAAATACTTTAACAGGCACTAAATCAACACAATCATGTCCAATTTGTGGTGCTAGCCCAAAGGACTTTTTAAAAGAAACGGACGTTAACAGTCAATAGTTCAAGCCAAAACCGAATACTTTGCAGTACGGAATAAGTCCTCTCCATGCATGGATTAGGTTTTTGGAGTTCGTTCTGAATATTTCATATCGCGTCAGTCTTCACAAATGGCGAATCAGTAAGGATTCTGACAAAGACACAATGCTGATACGCAAAAAGGACATTGAAAGAAAACTTTGGTCAGAAATGGGGTTACATATAAACAAACCAAGCCAGAATGGTTCTGGAAATTCCAACGATGGCAATACGGCGCGAAGAGCATTTTCAAATGTTCCATTATTTGCATCAATATTGGGAATCGATGAAGAGCTATTAATCAAACTATATATAGTTTTAATAGCTATATCATGCGAATATGAAATATGTTCGATTAAATTCCAAAAATTTTGTGAAGAGACGCTTCGTCTGCATTTGACGAAATATCCGTGGTACCCAATGACCGCTACGGTCCACAAAATTTTAGTTCACGGTGCTCAGATTATTAAGTCATCTGTACTTCCTGTTGGTTCCTTAGGCGAAAACGCATCTGAGGCTCGCAACAAATATTATAAGCGTGATAGGATATTACATGCCAGAAAAAATAGCCGCGTCAACAACTTAACAGACGTATTCCACCGTGCTTTGGATTCTTCTGATCCATATTTATCAAGGATCGCTTCAAGAAAGTCTTCAAAAGCACAAAAATTGCCAAAAGAAGTTATTGCACTTTTTAAGTTGCCAACATTAGAAGTTGCAGACCGGACGTATGGAGATGAGGACGAGTTTGAAAACATAGATTATTTTGATTTTGATCTAGAAGAAGAACATATGTTTTAAAACATATAATTTAATATTTTAATTATGAAAATATAATCATATTTAGATTTAATATGAATTTTTCCATGTAATGCAGGTCTTTTATGTGGGCGGCGGGGAAGGCGTGGTGGCAGCGCCAAAAAAATTAATTCGAAATTTACAAATAATATGCGTCGTAAATTCACAAAGTTTCAAGATTCTAGCTTTAAAGTTTGAGTTTTTGCCAAAAAAAAAGGCGATTCTGCCCAATGTGCACGGGTTGCTAGCATGGTCTAATGACCGGAAAACGCGCAAAATGAAATTTACGAAGCCCACCATTTGGCATTGGCGAAGTAACCACTCTCTTGAGGAGTGCTATTTTTGCCTAAATATGGTCAAAATAAATGGTCAGCACTTCCATTCCAGGAATCACATTCAATATATTGATATTGTGTCAGTGGATCGCCCACAGATGTGTATTCAAATCAACAAGAAGAACAAGAACGAAATAAACGAGGTGCAAGATTGCATTGAGGAATTGGCAACATCAGAAACTTTTGAGTGTGGCTCGGAAAAAATGCATTTAATAACACAAGCCGACTTCGACGATTTAATTCGAGATGCCAAGATGTCCCACGCCACTGCTGAAGTGGTTGCCTCCCGACTAAAGCAATGGAACTTGGTGGACAAGGATTTTAAAATAACATCAACCCGAAAACGTGCATTCACTGCGCCTTTAAATGATCTTTTCTCTATGCATCCAAATGATGACAATCAAAAGCTGTGCTACTGTACGGATATTGACGCATTATTTAAAAATATCGGATATACTTATATACCGAAAGAGTGGCGACTGTTCATAGATGGATCTTCTCAAAGTTTAAAGGCAGTGCTTTTACATATTGGTAATAAATATCCGTCAGTACCAATTGCATTTGCAATTCCTTCCAAGCTTATCCTGGATTTAATCAAATACCCGCACTATCAATGGATGATATGCTGCGACCGTGAACCAAAACAATTGCGAGTAGTAGGTACGATTATAATCGTAAATCCATTGTAAATGTAATTTCCCCCAAAATTTCGCTTGTATAGCCGTTACTTATCTTTGTGAGTTCCAAATTTTTTAAGCCCTGAATCGGCTATCATCTGAGAAGGTAGGCAGTTTTTAACGATCCATGCTGTTGCAAGCTTGCAAACTTATTTTTTGTCATCTTTCAATTTTCACTGTTGCCGTTTCTGCTAACGTGTTTGTGGTCTCTTTGAAACATTTGTGACTGGTCAAGTTTGATGTAGTGTTACCATTGAATTTAAATATACTGTTGCACTTTCTACATGCGAGTTCATCCCCGTTATCATTTCTTTATTAGATTATGTTGGAACTGAACTGATTTTAACGAATCGTACGAATCATGCCAAAAGCTGTTGAATCGTTGACTCAGATCAGAACCATGTGCAGGGCTCAATTGGTTCGAGCTTCTCTAGAATTTCAGATTTTTGCAGTCTTATTATTAATACTTAGCTTAATACTGTTGTTAACGTCAATTTTAACTCTTCTCATGACATTTCTCTGTTTTTCGTCTAGGGCTAAGGTCACTTAAACAGCTTAAAACGCCTGAGATCGCTGTACATTGGGTCGGTGTGCTTCTTCCCTATGGCGAGAAACACAGAAAGGGAGAGTTTCCACTCCGAAACCGGGGTTAGATTGCCGTTAGAGAAACGTAAATACAAAACTGTATTAAGCTGGCCAACCATGCTCTCCCCTTATGGAGTCCAGGGTGAGATAATACCTGTATGGATCCCTAGACTAAATAAAATTGTACATTTGTCGGATGTATAGTAAAGTTTGCTTTCATTGAACGATCTTGTTTCCTAGCATAGAATTAGTGTAGCGATTTTTTACAATTGCAAATGTTTTTTGTTTGTTTGTTTGTGTGTAAATATCCTCGAAGGACTGATGTAAGATTGTGTAAGATGCAAAATTAATCGGAATCCGATCGTGGCGAGCTTGTCGATTGCTTCTTGGACTTTTTATGCTTGCGCTTCTTATCGCGATGGCGATCCTCGTGGCTACTGCCACGACTCTCGCGTCTATTTCGACCTGTCGGCGGCTCTTCGCGTTTGCGCTCCTCCTCTTGCAATTTCTTAAGGGTCTCGGCCTTGAGGCGTTCCAGTTCGTTCAGCTCTCGTGTGGTACGCTCCTTTTCGAGATCGTCCAGTCGCTGCTTTTCTGCACGCCGTTCCTCCTCTTTGGCTATCTCCTTGCGCATGTGTTCCTTGAGCAGTAGGGCGGCCTCGACCCGTTTCTGCATTTTCTCACGTGCCGCCTTGTCCTTGTCCTCAGGCTCGACAGCGGGCAGGGCCGAGGTGAGCTTGGGCAGCGGGCTGCGAGAACGTTGAGCCCCCTTTCGTGATCGGCTGGGACTACGCGAAGAGCTGTGACGACGACCACGGCTTCGTCTGCGCTCGGGCGATGATTCCTGACGTCTACGCACTGGTGATTCCTGGCGTCTACGTGCCGGTGATTCCTTACGTCTTCGATCTGCCGATTCCTTGCGACGACGTTCTGGTGATTCCTTACGACGACGATCCGCCGACTCTTTACGCCGACGATCTGTAGACTCCTGACGCCTGCGATTGGGCGACGACTCCTGTCGTCGGCCACGGCTACGCGAACGGCGTCGCTCAATGGGCGAACTGCGCGTTCGTATGGGCGAGAGCGGGAACCGATTTCGGTACTCATTATTCGGTGAACGAGAGCGCCGGCGACGATCACGATCGGCAAAAGGATTGCGACGATTGGGATTCTGCATCTGCTGCTGATTCTGGTTATGACCCTGACGACGAGGTGCTGGCGGCGGTGAGCGTTGCGGGCGACGTGCAGGCGATCGTCGTGGTTGTTGTTGTTGTTGCGGTGAACGTGAGCGGCTTCTCTGGCGATTGCGTGAAACGGAACGCTTACCCCGCTCACGATCTTTGGGCTTCTCCTCCGGCTTGCTGCGCTCATCGCGTTTGGCACGGCCATCTCTGGTTGGCGGTCCCTTAAGTTCTGCTTGCTTTCCCGACTTTTCTACCGCCCTAATTGCCGCATCATTCTCTGGCTCGCTATCAGTTTGTTGCTCGTAATCAAGTGCATTCATATCCACCGATTTGCGTCGCTTAGCTGGAACCTCCACTTTGGATTTATCTTTTTCACGCTCGCGAGTTTCTTTGCCCTTGCCACCACCACCACGCTCGGATTCCTTGTGCGATTTGCCGCTGCTCTTTTGTCCGGACGGAGACTTATCCGGTGTCAGTTTACCGCCATAAGTGCTGGCATGAGACAGCTCGTAGAACGATTTCTTGGGATCTTTGGTGGCCTCTTCGTGACGCTTTTTGCGTTCCTGCTCGCGACGTTTGACCTCTTCGTCACGCAGTTTACTCTCCTCCTCTATGCGCTCCAGATCGGATAGCTTGATGGTGCGTTTTTGGGCATGTTTCCAGTGTGGGGGAGTTATGCTTCGGGAGCGGCTGCGTGAAGGTGTACGAAAACGCTGCGGGAGAAATGGGGAGAATTATTTTAAACAGTTTATCCTCCAAGTGAAACAATTAACTTTATTTTAAATCAAATTTTCAAATCAATTTTTTTGGTTTTTTTACCCTTGTAGAGGGTATATTAAAACAAGAATGGAAAGCTAACTTCGTATGTGCTGAAGTTTTAATACACTTGAAAAAGCTCGCTCCAAAGGTTTGCGGTTTCGACCAAACTTCGCAGATCAGTTTGCAAACATATAATTTTAACAATGACCGAGTTCAAGACCGCTAATATTGAAAACAAAAAAGTTTTTCTCACTGTTATGGCAGCTGCAAGAAGTAGTCATCCGATCCGGGCGGTTCCGACATATTAGCAGCGTGCAGTAAAAGGCTCTGTGCAAAATTTCAGCTTGATAGCTTCAAAACTGAGGGAGTTGTTCGCGTAGAAACAGACAGACGGACGGACAAAGCTCAATCGGCATCAAATCTTGGGCGTTTTGGTATATGGGCATTGGTATAACCGATGCATTTGCTGCTCGAAATTTCTGAATTAATGTCAATTTAGTCCTCTGCGTAGAAGGTAAAAACGATCTGCATCATGTCCGGAAAAAGGCGAGCATAACGGTCATGATTTTGTCGCTTGTCATTAATATGGTCCCTATGATAGCTTTCAATCAAGGCGTGTTTAAGTGTTTTTTCGGCCGACTTCACACTGTTCGACACATTATCCTAGTATACCCTAGTAGTCCTGCTTTTTGTAATGCTTTAAATTTAAATAACAGTTATTCAATAACTTGTCGAATTCATAGAGTTTCATGGGGAAATGCAGGCCTACTAGAATATCATGTCTCATGTGTCGAACAGTGTGAAGGCAGCCTAAATATATAATAGTGCATGACAAGATTCGCCGACATTACTTAATTTCATGAGAAACGTGTGGAATAGAAACATTTTGCTTCAAGATGTTAGATGTTGCTCAGTGGAAATAGCTTGCGACCCTTTTAAATTTGATATCTTATATATATGTTGTGCCATGGGCTAGATCATCCATGACAGTGACTTGATCATCCGTTGCGTTTAATCTCCCGAATGAACATTTATCTCTTATTGGGAAATACACAGAAAGAATGAGGTCATTTACATCATCCAGAGAATCAGAGAATGACCTCTAGTATGTGCCAATGGAAGCAAGGTATATTTCATTCGTCGCGGATGATCACCCGAATGGACATTTATATCTTATGAGTATATATATACACCCAAGCCTATTCCGCAAGCCACGCAAATTGAAAAGCAACCACAATGTTGCCTTTGCTTAGTCAGCGTTCGCAGGCGTGTGTTACAGACAGCAATGAACAGACACACACTCGCACACCCAAACAAAAATCGGTTTTCTCTTTCTATTTCTTGTGGTTGTTCTTGCTTGAGTTGTATTTTGTGCATTTGTATTGGCTTCCACGCAGTCGTAAGCTCATTCTGGGCACATCTGATTTAGATCATTCAGAGAATGACCTCTAGAATGTGCCAGTTAAAAAAGGGTATAAGCTGTACATGTTTACATCAAGTCTGCAAACCGGTCCTGAACCGAACCCCAAAGAACCGGTTTGGTTCGGGTTTTCCGGGTTTCTTGAACCGGACCATGAACCGAACCCCTCTAATATTTGAGCCCCCGAACCTGAACCCGAACCGAACCCCCTGTATACAAAAAAAAGGTTCGTTTCAAACAATCATTTAAGTCAATTTCTTAAGATCTTTTCTCGTTTTCTCAATAATATGACCGAAAAAAGCTATTGTATAGTATGGTACAGAATCGCTTGAGTTGATAATTAAAAATGCTTTTTAGAAATCCAGTCCATATATACTCGCAAAAGGGGAAAGCAAATGCATTTGGAAAATCATTTCAACAAGAATCGCCCTGATGTGTCCTTTTTAAGCTCATTTCAAGATTAAAGATATTAAACTCATGTCCGATTTAAAGAAGACTCGGAAATGACTCATGGATATGCTCAAAACGTGATTTATTGAAATACGTCTAGAAAGGGACTCGCAATTGATTGGAAATATGACTCGAATTGAGTCAAAACTGATGAGAAAAACGGGCTGTAAACGACACTTTAAGAAGATTCTCGGCTTGGGCACCATATTCTCCCGACAAAAGTATCAATAGTGACTAATCAGACAGAGGACTCAACTGTGTTCAGAAATTTCATAAAATGCTGGCTGGATATGTACGTATAAGGTGAGGCTTCCAAAATTCAAAGACCAGGCACTTTTGAAAGACTTTTTAAAACACCTATGAATGATTAGAATAAGGAATGTGGTCCAATCAAATCCTCATCCCCATCCTGATCAAATATATGTCTAAATTTTGAACGAATGTTGAGGCCATCTATGAACCCAGACTCGAACCAAAACCTTGGGTTCGCTTAGTACAGGAACCGGTCCGACTTTACAACGGGTTCGAACCCCCGGACCGAACCTTCTGCAAAATTTTAGAGGTTTGCAGCCTTGATTTACATAAACTGATTTCTCAGCTCAGTTTTCGTCTAAGTTGCTGTCATCCCGTTGAAACAGGCGCCTTAGTTGAAGCGGTTCTATTAGTACTTTCAAAGGGTTGTCTAGTTGAAGGGTGCTGGCATTGCATTGCTAGAATTACGTGCTAACCCAATGACATTCAGTGTATTTTATCACATTATTTATCGTGATCTGAAATGAAATTTCCATTTGCCTCGTGTGGGATGGGATCCAATTTTGTTTCTGCATCGATATAACAAGATCTCCTGACGTTTTTCGCAACTTATTTCTTTTTAGAACTTAAACAAGTAAGAAAGTCGGTCGAAAGTTGCGGCAAAAATAATAGCACTGCGTCATATAAAATTCTTTGATGCAATACATCTTTTGTTTTTTTTGTAATTGGTTTAATAATTTTGTTGTACAGTATAGGCTTACATGTGATCTCTCTGAGAGTAATGTGTTAATGCTCAATTTGCTAACGGTTTTTTCTGTATAAGGCATCTCAGCAAACGAAGTGCAAAACAGAGCGGCAAAAAAAATAGCACTGATAACGGATTTTTTGAGATTCCGAGGAACAGACTGCAGGTATTCGGCGACATGATGATTGTTGTTGTGTCTGCGGACAGTAAATGCGTCGTATTGCAAAGTCGAGTCGCCACACTATCATTAAGTTCAAAAAAATTATTAATTATGGGTCGCGGAAAGCATTGTAGTGACGAAAAGAGGGAAATCATTAAAAAGCTTATCGAGGAAGGCAACACCTACGCTCAGGTGGGGCAAATCGTCGGTTGCTCCAATAAAATGATTAGTAATGCCTTAAATTATACAAATAAACCAGAAACACGCGGTAGAAAAGTCGCAATGTCTAATTTGCTGGTGAACAGACTGGTTCGCCGGCTACTGAGCTAAAGAGGAGCTTAACATATCGGCTTGCATTAGGACAGTTCGGAATCGCTTAAAAGATTATAAATTAAGTGCACGTAGTCCGAGAAAAGTTCCACTTTTGAATGCGAAGCATGTGGCAAAAAGAATAGAATTTGCCAAAGAGCACCTGAATTGGCCGGCAGAAAAGTGGAGAAACATCCTATGGTCGGATGAAAGCAAAATCGTGCTATTTGGAGGAAGAGGATCTCGATCCTATGTACGGCGACCCCCCAATTCGGAATACCGCCCGAGTTTCACCTGCAAGACCATAAAACACGGTGGAACGAGTATCATGGTTTGGGCATGCTTTTCTTATTACGGAGTGGGTCCAATACATTGGATAAAAGGTATTATGGATCAACATGTCTATTGCGATATTTTGCAAACAGTGATGCTGCCTTATGCGGAATACGAAATGCCGTTGTTGTGGGTCTTCCAACATGATAACGACCCTGAACATACCAGCAAGAAAGCTCGTAAGTGGTTTCAAGACAGATCCCTTCACCTAATGGATTGGCCTGCTCAGTCTCCAGACTTAAACCCGATAGAGAATCTTTGGTCTGATGTAAAAAAATATGTTTGCAATGCAAAACCAAGGAATAATCAGGAGCTCTTTTCTTAAGTTATTTTTGAAGTAGTGCTATTTTTGTTGCCGCCTAAAATGTTCAACGTTCACATTCTTAATGTAAATATTTCAATTTCATGTTATTATTAACGACACTTGCATTGTATTTCGATAAATTAGAGCCTAAAGTAAAAATAAAAGCCTTAAACAAGTTAAATATATGAATAGTTATTAAACAAATGATCAATAAAGAAAAATGTATGTCATGGTGCTATTATTTTTGCCGCAGCTGTATGCGTAGAAGGTACGAACCATCTAAGTATCTACAAAACTGTGGGACATATGACATATAAAAGAAGTATACATATGTCCCTTACATGTCAAACATCTTATATTTCTTCTTAATATTCATTTAAAAAAGAGTTTAACAATTGTCAAATTCGAGGACTAGTAAACATTAATCGTTATAAATATTACCTATACAGCCATGCTTCGATTTCGTAAAACTTTTACGATTTCAAACCGGTTTTTGTACCATATTTGTACTCTAAATAGCAAATGGGACCATGGCTGGTAGTGTTTTTCTATAACGGCGATTTGATTTTGGTTGTAAAATGTATAACATTTTCAATCTAATCTATTTAGTTGACCAAAACGTAACCCAAACGATGTGTCTTGTAGAATTTATGCCATTTTGTTATACTTACAAACACACCCCGTCCCTTGACAATGCGTCCGCTACGCGATGTTGGCGGCACTTGCTTCTTTGACCAGCCAAATGCGTTGCGATTACGTTCTCTCTCCCTGCCTCCTCCACGCGCACGTTCCTGTTCACGATTACGATCCCGTTCACGTTCATTATCCTGGCCACGGGCCTCCCGTGAACGAGATCTTTCCGCGCGCATTAAATATTTGTTGGACACCTGCAAACAGATAAACAAATAGAAAATGTTTATTTCCCATATTTGGCTTTAAAAATGTTTTCAATCCCACCTCTGGTATCTCTTCCGGATTAATTTTGGTTAGTGTGACCAGGGGATGCAGTTCACCCTCCTCGGGTTCCTCATCATCCTGCTGTTGGCCACCGTTACCTCGTTCCGCGTCGCTAAGAAGGAGTAAAGAAGTCAATTTCAAACGCCCACAAATGTTTGCCTAACTGGAGCAATCCTTGCCAAATTTTCTACTCTACGCACTTTTCACTTTCACTTGTCTTTGTCTCTTTGCGAGATTGTTTCTTCTTTTTGTCCTTGCGCTGTTGCTGTTGCTTGGCTGCCGTCTCGCTGTCCTCGCTGTCAGATTCATCCGTTGCCGTTGAGCGCTTTCTACGCTTCTTTTCCTTTTTGGCTGCGCCGCATACAAATAATTAATGATATTTTAGTCCATGACCAGGAAGGTTGCACAAATAAAAAGTCTTACCCTTTGTCTGTCTCACCAGTTCGCCACAGTTGGCTATGGCTGCATCCTGCAAAGGACGCGAATTTCGATCGACAGGTAGATCCTCTAATTGTCGTACCAATTCCTGACCGGATATAACATGACCAAATACAACATGGATACTGCAAGCGAAGAATAAAAGAAAATTAAATTTAAATTTTTAGTTTGGTTTCTGACATTTTTGGAGGCTGACGTAGAAACTCATAGACAGATTAAGTTCAGGGCAAAATTTTGTCAATTTACTACTTTACTTAAAACTACAGTAAACCCCAGAAAATCTTCGGAACAGTGTACCAAAACCAAATAAAATTTTGGACCCGGTTATGGTGCATGCCGAAACTTAGTTTAGATTCTAGTTTTAAGTTCGGATCTATGGTTCGAGGTGAAAATCGAAAATTATGTGAATTTCGGATATAATGAACTTTTTTTATTCAAGCTTTCTGATTAAACAATCAAATATCGAATGGTCCTATTTTAGGTAAACTATAAATATCAACAATATTCTTAATAAGTGTTTCGTCCTTTTCTACGATTAAGGGTCGAACCTTCATAAATCTTTGAGTTATTTTAAGACTTGAATTTTATTGCTGCATTTAATCACTCTCAAAGTCGTAAAACAAAATAAGGCGAACACAAATATCTCCTTCGATACGGGTTTATACTAATTTATAAGTCTGGCACCGATTTGAGGGGAAAATTATTTACCATGTTCGGTTTCAAGAATGAAATGAACACAACGGAGACCCACACTTGAAAACGATTTTAAAGACCAATAAATAGGCTAGTAAAAACACCAAAAGATTTGAGTTTTGTTTCAATGAAATAATGTGACCTGATCAGTGACTGTTTACTTAGTTCGGTGATATTTCTTTCTTAATCTATTTGTTCTCAATGTATGGCCACACTGTCTTAAGCAACATGTTAAAGTGTCAGTCCGAATAAACTTTTTTTTTTTAAGTCTTTGATTAAAAAGTGAGTTGCCTGACAATTAGTTCGAATGATTGATAATCGTAATCATTCCTTGGGGTTAGTTGACGAGCAAGTGAACAGCTGATCAACTGAACAAGAGAACAAATCAACAACTGAGCAGCTAAGCAACTGAAAAACTAACTATTTCTTATCATCTTTTCATAGGGAAATGATTAAATTTAACTAATATTAGACAATCTTAAGTTTAATCATAACGCATTTTGAGATTTTTGATAGCAAAGTAGCTTAAGTGCCATTTTTCTCGTTTAGATACGTTGTGTTGTAATAAAAATGACTTTAGATTGCATTGTTTGTTGGTCTCTTAAATCTTTTTAAGGGTTCAAAGAGTTTAAAAATATTGCTTAAGACACCATCTAAACTGTAAGTTTTGCTTTATATTATAACAAAAACGAGAAGGCCAAACTAACTTCGTCTGTGCCGAAGTTTTTATACCCTTGCAAATGCTGTTTTTGAAATGTTAAGAGTTTCATAACGCTTACATAAAAATAAAAAATTTTTCGAATTAAAATCCATTTTCTGACAAATAAACATCTGATTTCGTCAAAATTTCGCGAATATTTTTGAACAAACATATCAAATTAACAATCGCCGAGTTTAAGAACGATAAAATTGAAAACAAAAAAGAGTTTCTCACTAAGACTCATTTTCTGCCCCAACGGTCGACGGCAGCCTTAAGATATAGTCATCTGATTTCAACCAAATTTTGCGAATCTATTTGAAAGCATATAAAATTAGCAATAAGCGAGTTTAAGGACGCTAACATTAAAAACAAAAATTTCTTACTAAGAATCATTTTCGACCGATCGGTCCGATGGCAACCATAAGATCATAGAATAACAAGCATACACGTACGCGACGAAAATTTCTAAATAAACGGCAGCTACATGTGGCTTTCATTGAAGAGAGCGGGTTCCACTGGCAGGACCCGCCATACAAATTTTTGTTTTGTATGAGATAAAATCTTTGATAAGATATAGTCACCCGATGTGGATCAACTTTTTCAAATTAGTTTAAAAGCGTTTAATATTAATAATCACCGACCTTAAGAACGATTTATTTGAAAACAAAAAAGTTTTTTTCAATAAGACCCATTTTCCGACCGATCGGTCCTATGGCAGCTCTAAGATATAGTCATCCGATCTTGACCAAAATTTGCAAATCTGTTTAAAAGTCTGTTTATAAAATCAATAATGGCCGAGTTTGAGGACGCTAACATTGAAAACCAAAAAGTTTTTCTCACTAAGACCCATTTTGCGACCGATGATTCCTATGGCAGCTATACGATATAATCAATTGATCCGGTCGGTTCCGTCATATTAGCAGCGTGCAGTAAAAAGAAGACTCTGTGCAAAATTTTAGCTCGATAGCTTTAAAACTGAGAGACTAGTTTGCGTAGAAACAGACACACAGGGTCGGAAATGAATACTTCTATGCAGGGGTATACAAATACTTTGGTCGGGTTATGTAGATGCCAAGTAAATGTATTAAAATAAAAATCGATGGCAACATCTTTCTACAGCTCTACTTTCTGCTGTTCTGACTTTTGCATTGTTTTATTGGAAAGTATTTTACTCATAAACAGGTCTGTGTCGAATTTCGAGTCGCATTGTACAGTGTAATTTACTAATGTAATGTAATGAAAGGACGTAGAAATTAAAAAAATTCCAAAATTCTGCGAAGTAAAACCAGTAAATGGGAGATCATCGCTTAAGAAAATCGTAGAATTGTACCGAGCCATATTATTAAAGAGAGTCAAAACAAAAGTAAGCTCCTTCACAAAACGCACCTAAAAAGGGCCCAAATAGGCAAGCTGCACGGGATGGACCATTTTCGAAAACAGATTCGCGTTCAACACACGAAAATCATCTAGAATCACCACCAACCCTTCTATATACTGAAAATTTTTGCACAGTGTAATCTCAATAACTTTGTTACACACTCTTATGGATATAATTAAAACTTAGTCACAATATATAGATATTAAGTGTATAAGGAAATCCATTTTATAAGTAAAGAAAACGATGTGTGAGTTTGACTTCCAAGGCTGGTTCGGCAAATTGTTGCAAATTAGAATTTGATTCAGTTTCAAAAATAGTCCTTCGCAAGGAGATGAGTGCGAGTACAGAGCCACATAATGTGTGGTCTGTAAAATCAGTGAAATAAAAGCAGAAGTGTATTTTCCGTACTTTTCAGGAAGCAATTATTACCTTTAATGGCCGATTTCACATCTTTTACAAAGCACTGACTGTCACATATGGCCTATAATGTATGGTCTATGGATGTATAATTTAACGATTTTGTGAAAGAGATTTTTGTATTTTATTAAATGAAAATATAACATGAATAAGGAAAGAAAATTTTGTTGGCTCTTTTTTAATGAAAATGGCTCATTTCAAAATTTTTTTTGGTGTAATCTAATATTTTCAAGTGGCAACCGTGATTATACCTGTGGTTACTAGATCAGGTAAAACAAAAGTCGGAATTGTTTGAGCAGCTGAAACCGACTGCTCAATTTAAAGTGAATTCAGTTCAAGAGAAAAGATCGACGGAATCTAGTAACCACAGATTGGCTTGTCACTTATATATACGTTTATACAACTTGCATTTGAAATACAATCGTTTACACGATAATCGACTCTGAATTCGGAATGGGGGCCAAAATCTTTAATAATATGAATGCAATTCGATCAGTTAAGCATTCAAGTCATGATCCTAAGCGTTTATTTGACTTAAAACTCATTCTTAGCTAAGCATAGACCAAATGTCCCCACAAAACAAATTGCTTTTGGATGTTTAAAAAACCCAAAAGCTAATTTACTATATTTGGCTGAGTTTGGGAAAAATGTCAGCTAAGAATGTTTCAAAAATCATTAAAAACCTTAATTTATTTAAATCACTAGCGTAAAACCCGTCGCGCTTCGCTGCGCCGCCATCAGTAAGCTTTTATCAGTATGGAAACAATATCCCACATCCCACACACTTCCCTCCCACTTACCACCCACTTGCCACTCAGTTCCCACCCACTTCTAACCCGCTTTCCATCCACTTCCCACTCACATCCCACCTACATACCACCCACTTCCCACCCTCATCCCTCCCAGTTCCCATCCACTTGTCACCCACTTTGAAAATTAGTTTGAACTTGATCGGATGAAAAAACAAAAAGTTTCATACAACAGTTTTCCGCGAATTTTCCGACTTTGGGGCTGAACTTTCCACAATTTGCAAGCCACGTTTCTAATATTTTATTATGTGTAACTTTGAAAATGAGATTGAAGTTAATCGCTGGCAACTAAACTTTCGCCCACGCAACCTTGACCACCCACTTTCCACCCAGGGGGGTGAATTTTCCGGAAAATTGGTATGCAGTTCTTGTTGAATTTTCATAAAGGTCTTTGAAAATGAGTTTGAACTTGGATGGTAAACAAAAAAGTTTCGTACAACAGTTTTTCGCGAATTTTCCACATTTCCCGACAGAATTTTCCAAAATCCGTTCTTAGCACTCACTTTCAGCATAAGATAAAACTACTGTAAAAAGCTCAGCATTCCATCTCTTATGGTTTAGGCTGCGCGACGGTCACCAGTCAGTCAGTCAGGTTGAACTCTTTTAAATTTATAGATACAAGCTGAAAGGGTATATAAACTTCGGTCGAGCGGAAGTTAGCTTTCTCCTATTTTTTTATTAAAATTCATTTTAGGGGCTTATTTAAGCAAATCACCAACTCAAGGGTGCTCGAAAACAGGCGCTGTGGCATGGCCAAATCAAATTCGAGTTAATTTAAGCGAAATGGATTTACAGTGCCGCTCAACTGAATAGGTTTGACTTTTTTTTAGGTTTGAAACGTTGTATCTCTGTAACAAGCACTCAGATTTAAGCGAAACAAATTTTGTTGTATAAAGAAATCAGTCATTTGTGAAATAGCAAAGTTTCTGTTTTGTTGGTTTTGTTTTAATATCATTTTAATTATTTTTTCAAAAACAATGTATATGTTGGTACGCTTGAGACCGAATGTCCGCCACCTCATCCTTGAAACAAAATAGTTGTGTAGGTTTTTAATCGTTCTGTGTCAAAACCAGGGAATCAAACCGGAACCGTATACCGAAAAGAACCGATTAAAACTCAGAACCAGAAGCGGAACTGAAACCGATATTTGAAATTGATTGTGTACCGGTATACGAGTATCGATATTTTTGGAACCTAAAAGACCGAAAAGAACCTAAACATTGTACCGGTACAGTTTCGGTTCTGAGTGCAACGACTAGACTTCAAAGCTGACACTTAGTTTTGGGGAATTTTTAAGCAATTTTCAACCAAAACGGAGTCTGGTCTTTCAAAACTTTTGTATTGTAAAATAGAAAAACACGAGACCAGTCTCTTGAAAAATATTGCATCCTTTATTCTTAGGCCCACATTATAATGTCATGCTAATGCTAACCTTGAAACTGACAAGTACTTGGGTTATCCATTTCTGTTCAACTTAAAACTTAATGAGGAAAGCAGCACAAATACTTTTGAAGCAGGACACTACAAATAGTTCAGTATTTTCACAAAACTGATTAATGGCATCAAGCGTGATCAATTTTTCTGAGCTTAAAACGTTTTCCAAATTGAAGTCTTTGGCCACCAAGATGTATAAATGTATTGATATTTAAGTGTTAAGGTATGGGTGAAAAATCGAATGATGGTCACACTGTATAGAGAATGGACGATGACGAAACCGAGAGTAGAACGCAGTAGATAGTAGAAGATGGACGAAGTCAGAAGCTGTAATTAAAATGACAAGCAGACAGACAGAAAGAAAAATCCATAGCCGTGAAAAACCGTGAAGAGAAAAAACACGTATAGAAACATTGTAAATAGAAAACCGTGTTTAAATAGTGAAACCCGAAAACCCGAAAAAACTCTCGTTTATAAAAATCAAGAAAACTCTACAAAGTTTCCACAATTGTGTGGCCTTTGAGAAGGACAAGTAAGCGTTTAGCTTTTATTAAGTCTTTGCTAAGAAATCGAATGAATGCATAACCAATGACCGCTCTTTCTTCATATTTTACCGTTGCATACCGATACGTACCGTTATACCGATATAAGAAAGCAGGTACCGCTACGGAACCGAATACCGAAATATTATTAGAACCAAAACAGAACCTTTTACCGAAACACAAGTTTCGAACCGAAATACGATTCGGTTTGATTCCCTGGTCAAAACACCAGTTGTCAAAAATTCCATTTCTGCTATAAAAACGCTAACATCTGCACCTCTCCATCATTTTTTCGGAGAGTTGACTGCTATATGGCCTGGGATTTAAGGGTGAGAAACTATTCCGCAGGCGTAAAGTTTAATTTTTGTGGCATTCTTTGGTAAACACAAATGAATATTTTATATTTTTATATAGAACGACCAAAGTTTACGCGGAAACTGACTTGGAATTCGAAACAGGGGCGATAATATCTCTGTTGGAAATACTTTAGAATGCTGGTACAGTATTCCTGAGCCCTCGGATTGAGATTCTGACTTAAGCTGTCTATAAGTTTTACGAATTCTATAGAAGATTGGTAACTTACTTGTCCAAATGTGGCGCAGGCTGTGTTGTACTACAATGAAAAACAGAAGAAGAGAAAAATATTCTTTACACATTGCAAATTTTTGTTGGGTTTGTTGCTGTTGTTGTTGTTGTTGTTGTAGCTGGTTGCAGCAGCAGTTGCTGTTGTTGTTTCAGTTGTTCGTTGGTTTTCTTTATTTCTTTTTTGGTTCGTCGATTGTTTTTTTTTTTGGTTGGTTGAAGGTGGAGACAATGTTTTGTGCAACAAAGTGAAATATATCGAAAGGTGACAGAAGTGTGTTTGGCAGTGGCAGGATGGCAACTACAAACAACAGTGGGGGGCCCCAAGGTAGATCCGTTCGTTCTCTCCAATTGGGTAGGCTGTTGTCGCTAGTGTGTTGTTGCCAAGGACACCACCAGCAGAGAGTGCGAACAAGCCAGGGCCAAGTCAAAGAGCCCAGGGTTAGGGCCAATCACCAGATAAAGAGCCGGCGCCATTTTTTGCATTTTCGTGCGGGGGGGTAGGAGGTGTGGACTCAGTTCAGACTCGGTGTCTCAATCTCAGCTAAATGGGCAATAGTTAAATGAACAACAACAGATTTTTTAAAAATACGTAAATTACTTATTTTTCTTTTTGCATATTTTTGATGGCTGCAAGAGAAACTAAATATTAGGCTAGATTAACATTAGAAAGAGAGAGCGAGCGTTAGGGAGCGTCACAGCTAGGAACCTGGCCTGACTTACATAAAGAACTGGGAGCCATTGGTGTTCTTGCCACGATTGGCCATGGAGAGCAAGAAGGGGCGGGAATGCTTTTTATCGAAGCATTCATCTGCAACAAAATGTAATTATTATTGATTTTTGCCCTCTACCCACACGCATGTACGCACACACACACACAAACAAACACACACACACTCACCCTCGAAAGTGCCGCCGTAAATGGACTCGCCGCCAGTTCCATTACCCGCACCAAAATCACCAGACTGCACCATAAAATCCTTGACCACACGATGGAATATTACACCTTTGTAGTGCAACTTTTTGCTCTTTTCACCCGTGCACAGGGCACGAAAATTTTCCGCAGTTTTTGGAGCGACATCGCTGAACAGCTCGAAAACAATCCGCCCGACCGCCAAGCCACCAAGCGTTATATCGAAAAAACAGCGCGGTCGCGTTACACTCGCGTCCCGCTTATTAACCGTCATGGTTTTTACTTATAGTTTTTGATTAAATGAAATAGAATTTCCACTTTTCTTTTACTTTCTGCTGCGTTGCACAATGTACACGGAACAGCGAGTACACAGAAGAAAAATACTCGATGCCTTGTTAACAATGATGTGGCCAGACCACAAAAGTTTGTGTTAGTTGTAGGGTGGCAACGCTTTGAAATCAGTTTTCGTGAGTCACGGTGAGTAACTGTTTTGCAGTGTAAAGTTTTGGAGTCAAAATTATGAACAAACTGGAGTTTAATGCTCACTTAACTCGAAACTGAAAATAAATTGAACAAACTCACGTCGGCCGGCATTCTGTAGAGAGGCTGTGTGGTGCGTACGGTATGTGGTTACACTTGGATGGGCCCTTTGAAGATATGTATATACATAGTTCACGGAATCAGAACTATTTCAGGCTTCAAATTGAGCCTGTGCGTCCAAACAAGTTGGCCTGCTTACAGTTCAGGGCTTCTGGTCAGGCCAGCTAAGCAGGACTCCAAATAAAAAATGTTATATCCTCCTGTTCCTATCCTAGTCCGCAGCCGAATCACCCGCTGCACACTGGGACGGAATGAAAAACTGACTGTAATCCATGTGCATTAAGTGTAAACAGTTGCCAATTAACCCCTGAGATAAGGTTCCATGAACGTTGTTCGGCAGCCAAGGAACTTAGTCGTAAATGCAAAAGTCGAGCATTTTTTAAACTTATTTTTGAGCAGGGTATCCAACCGAAACAACAACCGTTATTCAGCAACCGACGAAATTTGTGCATAAATATTTATTAAAAGATTGATTCATGTAAAATTTTTTTGCTCAGTACTTAGCGTTACGTTATAACTAGGTTCCAAAAATATGCCACATAAAAAAGCATTGTTTTCAAAAAGTGATTTCCCTCGCTTTCTTTGAACAAACGTTTTCTCTAAGAGGACGAATTTTTCCATATTCCCAATTTGCAGTGTATCCAAATGAAATGAAAATAAAAATCACCCAAAACTAGATTTACGGCTTAAAGTTTAGTTGTGGCCACCTCCGCTGGTTCTAATATGCGTACAATTTCGCAAACTGTGTCCCACTCTTTCTGGCGCAGAAGAAAGTCGCTATCTGCAGCCGCAAAACTGGAGCAAATGTTGAAGATGTCTTCCGGAAGCAAATGTTTTGGCATCCTGACCAAAACTACGATGCGCTCTGCATGGGTAAAAAAAAACCGAAACTGTACCGATACCAACGCTTCGGTTTTCTTCCGGTGCTATCGGTTCCAGTAATAACGGTAAACGGTTTTCGGTTCTCACAAAAAAATTTGTATCGGTTCCGGTTCCGGTACGCGATTTGAAACGGTTTATTTCGGTTAACGGTTCCGGTTCCGGTATTAAGCCCTGTCTAAAAGGTACGAACCAAACTGAGGGAGGTAGGGGGCGTGGTAAAATTTGAAAATTATCTTGACTCCAAGTATAAGATGTATAAGTCCCACACATTTAGAATCTCAAACTCTTATCATCCATGAGATCTGTGCTTTCATGCGAACAGGCAGACGGACAGATGCACAGACCGCAGAAACATATTAGTGGTTTGGTATAGTTTGATTTTAGGTTGGATTAGTGTCAGCTTCCATGCCTGAATTAAAATATTTTAGTATAATCTCACCCGGCAAGAAAGGGTAATGTGAGCTAGTGTCTACTATGTACATTGCGAAATATGTGATCAGTGAAAAATTTTCACTGAAAAAAGGTCTATAATAAGGCTGCGTTCACACTGTTCGACACGATAGTCTATTGGTCCTGCTTGTTATGTTTAAAATGTGAATAGCTTGTCCAATTCATAGTAGAATCATGATAAAATGTAGGTCTACTAGATTAACATTTCTAATGTGTCGAACACTGTAAGCGCAGCCTTAAGCAGGGCATACACACACGAATTTTTAGGTTCGACTTCTTGTTCGCAGATAATAGAAACGTTTCTATCGTGCGAGTGTTCGTGCGAACATGTTCGTCAATGGATGGGAACAAGTGCACGAACATCATTTGTCAAAAATATTTGTAGAGTGAACACGTGCGCCCAAATGAGCAACGAATTGTGGCTGGAATTTATTGAATGAACCCAAAATGATGAAATGCTTTAAGCTAATTTGTATCGCCATCTGGGCCATGATTGTGTTAGTTTTCGCTGCCATATTTTCAGGTTTACTCGTGGAGATTTTTAAGCAAATTATGTTTGTTAGAAATGTTCGCCTGGTTAGTGGGATAAGGAATTCCTGTTTGAAAAATTTGTTCGTCGAACAAATTCGTGTGTGGATGCCCTGCTTAAGTCACAGTCGCAGATATTTAAATTTAAGTCACTGTGACAGCACTGACTACCATGTTGCCAGACTGTTGAAAATCTGAACATGCAAATTTCAAACAAATTTAAATTTTATTATGGCTCAGGACAAACTATAAGTAAATGTATATTTCCATTGCACTTCCACACAAAATATTGTTTTACAATACGAAAATAAGACGCTCTACAATAGGAGGACATTTTTGTTTAACTTAAAATACTCGTCATCAATATATGAAAATGGAATCATTAGAGATTTGTTCGCTTTTGCGCTTCACTCAACGGTCACCGATTTGGCCAAATTACGCGGACAGTCCACATCGCAGCCACGCAACACGGCAATGTGATACGAGAGCAACTGCAGCGGGATGACCGTCAGGACACCCTGCAGACAGTCCACGGTGCGTGGAATTTGCAGGGATCGGGTGGAGTGGGCCATGGTTTCGTTGTCGCCCTCCTCGCAGATAATTATGGGCCGCCCTTTGCGTGAGGTGACCTGCTGCAGGGCATTCATGCATTTGGTGTACACCGGATCGCGTAGAACTATCATCAGCACGGGCATTTCATCGTCCACGAGGGCCAAAGGGCCATGCTTCAGTTCGCCCGCCAGTATGCCTTCGCTGTGCATATAGGTCAGCTCCTTGACCTTAAGGGCTCCCTCCAGGCAGGTGGCAAAGTTGAAGCCACGTCCCATGATCAACAGAGACTTGTGCTGGAACAGCTCCTTGGCCAGCTCCTGAACTTGAGTGTTGAGTTGCAATACGGTGCGTATGTGTTCATCCAAGTGGGAGAGTCCCGCAATTATCTCCAAGCGTCGCTGCTGCAAGGACAGGCGATCCTCGGACATGACCAGAGCAAACATGACCAAAGAAATGAACTGCGAGGTATATGCCTTAGTGGAGGCCACTCCAATCTCGGGTCCCGCATTAATATGAACTCCGCAATGCGACTCGCGGCAGATGCTGCTGCCCACCGTATTGGTGATGCCCACAATGAGAGCTCCACGCTGCTTGCAATAACGCAAGGCCATCAAAGTATCCGCCGTCTCACCCGACTGTGAGATAAAGAAGCACACATCATCCCGATAAATGGGCGTGTTGCGGTCCAGGAAATCTGACGCCAACTCCACCATCACCGGCAGTTCGGTCAACTCCTCGAGCAGCTGTCGGGTGGCTACTGCACTGTGGTAGCTGGTGCCACAGGCTATCAACATGAGACGACGACAGCGCTTTATCTCTGGTATGTACTCCTTAATCCCGCCGAGCACCACGGTCTGCGTGTCGAAGCGCATGCGACCGCGCATGGTGTTCACCACCGATTCGGGCTGCTCGAAAATCTCCTTCAACATGAAGTAGTCATAGTTGCCCTTCATTATCTGTTGGATTTCCATTTTCAGAGTGATTATCTCGCGTGCATGGGGATCATCTGAGGATTTGTTCAAACGATGTATACTCAAAGTGCCATCACTTTTGACGGCGGCCACATCATCATCCTCCAGATAGATGACTTGATTCGTGTGCTCTATAACAGCCGAAGCGTCCGAGGCAAAGAAATATTCCACTTCCTTGTGCTCCAGTGGCTGGAATTCGGCATTGCGTTCGCCCAGGGGCACCAGCGGGATTTGCTGCTGGGGCTGGCCATGCTGAGGACGATGTGCTTTGGCATACAGTATGGGCACATGATCGGTGGCCAATTTGGTCTTGGCCTTAATCCCCACCAGCAGGGGAGAACCGCGACGCGAGGCCACGCATTCGCCCGGAAAATGTCTCGACTTGAAGGCTATGGCAAAGGCACCCTCCAGTTGTTGTATGGCCTGCTCCACCAGCTGGCCAAAAGTATAACCCGGATGGGTCTGCCACAGATGATGCACCAACTTGGCTATAACCTCTGTATCCGTGTCGGATTCAAATGCATAGCCACGCTTCTCCAGCAGCGTTTTCACGTCCTTGTAGTTGGTGATGATGCCATTGTGTACCACCACAAAACTGTTGTCGTTGTCCGATCGTTGGGGATGCGAATTCAGTTCCGAGGGTACACCATGAGTGGCCCAGCGGGTGTGGGCAATACCAATATGTATGTCCACCGGCTGACTAAAGCCGCCGGGACCAGCCTCACCCACCAGTTCGGCAATGGCATCCTCCAGCACCTTGACCTTGCCGGTGCGCTTCACCAGAATGATGTTGTGACCATCCCCAGCTGCTGTCGGCGGCGCATCAATCGCCACGCCCGTCGAATCATAGCCACGATACTCCAGACGCTTGAGACCCTGCAGCAACAGGTCCAGCACCTGTTGCCGTGACTTGGGCGTCAGATAGTTAAGGTAAGCGAATATGCCACACATAATGCTCCGCCGATTTGTATTTGTCCACGTAGACTTGATGCGACTGTTTAACTGGCGGCGGCGGCGTGTCACTTGATTTGGCCAAAAACCTTCACTGCACTCCGACACGCTGTCACGTTTATGGCTGTTGCTGTGGTTGTTATTGCTGCTGACGCGCTTGTTGATAAGCTTAACACAATTCTATGGAATTTTTCGCTGTGTGATAAATTTTTACCAAAGACCACGTCTGTTACCCCGCTCCCGCCCACACACTCACAATTCAGGTAAACATTTGGTTTCCGGTGTGACCGTAGGCGTCAAAGGAAAAATGAATAAAAGTCGTTGGCTTTAAAAGATGTGGCAGCGCCTACACATGTTTAAAATAAATAAAAATTATTTTTTTGTTTAGTTTAAAGCGGCCTTCTTAAAAAAAGAATCTCGAACTGTTATAATTTACTGGCTGATGCATATACCTTAGGCCTTTCATGGAATGCATTTTGGATTTTGATTTAGTACCATTTCCAGTGTACCAAAGTTACGGAAATGAAAATTCGTTAAGCCGATTTGAGCAGTATCTTCATTTAGAATTGTGTAATCATTTTTTAAAATAATGCCTAGAATCTGCAAGAAATATAGGGAATACACTGTAATTGTTAGGTAGTGTTGCACCTACCGCCATTGGAATATTTAAGAACTTTTCTTCGAATTTGTAGCGGTCTATTTTAATTGCTACATTTGACCTTAAAACAGTCGGTAGTTGCGGTTCAGAGAAAAAAAGGGTTTCGGATTATATGTAAAAAAAAAACCGCCATCCATGGTCCTCCAATACGGACTTAACGCCCAGGGCCTTTATGTCCAGGAAAGTTCTGAGCTACACACCTGAGCATATTAATAGGTACACACATCAACTCTGACTTTAAGGTAACAGAAATCAGTTTTATTCATTGTTTCAAACTTAAAATTGCCTCATGGTGATATTTTTTTTGCGCATAAGTGATACTTGTCTGGCAATTCTTCCTGGTAGGTTGGCATCTTGTAGTCGTCTTCGGATAGTTGGAGCACTAACTGAATTCCCAATTTCGGCTGCAATAGCCTTCGATGACTTAAATGGGTCCATTTTGCTCAAAGTTACTATGTAGTGGTCAAGGGTTTCTGTTGTTTTTTGTGGCCTTCCACTGTTTTCCTGTCTTGGTTTTCTTTCTAATGCATTTTTAAACAAAATTATGAGACCTGTTCATTAATTTGGCGATGGCTCGTAAAGATTTGCCTTCTTTTCTCAGACTAAGAACCAATCGAGCTTCTTCTTTAGTACAGAGATGGGCGCGTCGCGACGTTCTAATGCACACGAGGCAGCGCGCTGCCTGCGTGTGCATAGGACTCTGCCGCGGCCGACTGCACAAAATCACACGTACGCTATTAGCATTGAAAGCTATTTATAGAACACGAATGCGGCGCACGCAAATTGTGCTTGTATGCGTGTGAAAAGTGTGACGATATGTGTGCATGCCCATCTCTGCTTTAGTACAATGAGAATTTCGACCCATTTTTCTGAATTCTCTGTATTGACAGGAGCTATACTTAATTTACCTTTAGTTACCAAAAGATCACTGATTACAAAATTATTCACTTGATACTTGTGAGAAACGGAGACTGTACCTATTATTATGATCAGGCAAAATGTGTGGTGGACTCGCAATTTATAGAAAAGCTTTTATATACGGGGCAGCCCCTCTTTCAACTCTTTGTCACAGTGTGGCCAGACATTGACAACAACAAAAAACCAAAAATTATAAAGTTGTCAACACTAAAAGTACGAAAAAACCATCTATAATTAAAAAATTTCGGTGTGTACCTATTAATATGATCAGGTGTGTATATGGGCGGGTCACTTACATTAATTTTTATACACTTGAAAAGTGTATTATAATTTTGCCCAGGAGTTTGCAACGCATATATATATTCTTGATCAGCTTGACGAGCTGAGTCGATTGAGCTTTGTCCGTCCGCCTGTCTACTTCTACTTTCTACTTTCACTATTAGCGCTTTCTTATTTTCAATATTAGCGCTCTTAAACTCGGTCATAATATTATATGTTTTTAAGCTGATCTGCAAAGTTTGGTCGAAATCGCTAACCGTTGAAGCGAACTTTTTCAAGTGTATTAAGACTTCGGCACAGACATAGTTAGCTTTCCTTTCTCGTTTTATTTATAACATACCTTTTTATGAATATAAAATCAAGCTTTTATGTAAAACAAGGAGAACTTTTTGTTTCACACCGAAATTAAAACAAACTGCAAATACGCGGGAATTAATTGAAAAGCGTGGTCGGGCGTGGCGTACCGGTTGTATGTGTGACTGCTGGTGCGGGAGGTTGTGGGTTCGATCCCGCCTCGGACCATCTAATAGAAAAAGTTTTTTTCTTTCTTTAGAAAAAAGCTTTTACACACCCGATCACCTTCACCAGGTACTGGCGCCAGCTGTGAAGTTAACTAGCCATGAAAAAGCAAATTCTCTAACTATTGCCGTTCGGATTCGGCGTTAAACTGTAGGTCCCCTTTCTCTTGTTCGAAAAATTATAAGCACACACGCCAAGAAATTGAGAGAAGCTTTGGCCCTGGCCCTCCTGGAGGTGCTGTTTGCTCCAATTTTACTTTACTTTTAATTGAAAAGCACTTGCCAAAACTTATGTAGTTGGCTCAGAGCTGGCGGCTCACAACTGTTCATATATATATCGGAATGCTTTGAGATAAACTTTTTTAAGCTAACCAAAGTATCGGTATTCGATTAGTAAGAGAAAATGAACGCTTTTTCAAACTTAGAAAATTAAATTTCGCTGCGCTAGCACGGCCGTTTCGCCCACTGTGGAACGGTTCGAACTTTGGAACGAATTCGAGGTTTTTGGCCGAAGGTTTTGTTTGGAATTTTGGTTCGGACCACAATTAACCCGATTATTTGAGCTTCAAAAAAAATGTACGAAAAGACTTGCGAGCGTTTGACTAACGTTTATGAACCTTTTAAAAAACTAACAAAACCTAAATTTAGGCTGCCGCAAACTTATCCTGATATTATTCGTTGTAATCCGTTTTAATTACATGAAACTCTTGAAGGAGCTATAATTTGCGACTGTTTTGCTGTTGTCTATGTTGAACCAAACCGACCATTTTGGTAAGAACTGGCTCAGCTTCAGCTATTTTATTCACGTGGATTGGTTCAAGGTTCTGTTTACAGTAAATATAAAGTCGAAATTCCCGGTTCAAAAAGTTTCGGTTCAAAACTAACCTGCTCCTCTACAGCCCAGTCTAATGTTGCCCGACGACAAGATTTGCCTTGGGAAAATATGTTAACTATTTTGTCTGTTGAAATTTTGATATCATGGTGAACGTTGCCCAGACTTCTTTCGAAAATAACTTCGAACTATTTTTGAAGTAACAATTGACTCATATATTAGCGACTTAAGCACAAGGTGATGATATTTGAGGTTCTGGTGTCTGAATAGTCCTTCTGTGAGTCAGGATTGAAATTTCGTCAGTAGTATAAACTTTCAGAGAGATAAGAAACTCAGAATCTCGGTGTTTTCAATCATTCTAAAGCTTTTCAAATGCTTACATAATACAATACAGCAATTCAGAAAATGTGTACACACCAGGGTTCTCAACATACCGTACAAAGTACCGTACCGTACTCAGACAAAATGAAACATATACCGTACCTGTCTGAGTACGGTACTTGTTGTGTTCGGTACTTTTGTTTTGTATACAAACCCTGGTACACACATTCATGTTTTTCGAAGAGTTTTCAGACGAGTTTTTAAAAAAACTCATGCCAAATTGTCAAATAATAACTCAAATTATGGCGCTTACCAGGGCTACGGTGCATTTAAATTGCACTTATTGGTATTTTTTCCATTGAACCCCTCTGGTCACTATGAAACTAGCTCTTTTCCTTCTTTTCGACCGCGGCGTAAAACCACATGTCTGGCTAACCATTATATTTTCGTTTTCGGGCAATATAATGCTACAAAGTGCTGTGAAAACATAAAACAAGCGACAAGTTCAATTAACATTTGTTACCAAAACTGCAATTCGTGTTCATATTTATTGCATTTGGGTGGAAATTCGTAACCGAAACGTTCTATTCTATCCACCCAGCGCGTGAGTGAGTGTGAGCGAGAGCGGGAGAGTGCGAGTGGCCAGAGTGTGTGTGCGTAAAGAGTACGGCACAACGAAATAAAAACAACAACAACAACAACACAAGAGTAAAGCGTAAAAGAGAAAACACAAGCAGTAGCAAAAAAAATTGTGTATCAAATTCTTGTTTTTGTCAACTCTCGACGCGTGTGTTTGGCAAATTGTTTTATTTATTTTAAATTGTTGGTGCGTATTTTGTTTGGCAACTGTTAACATGTGTGTGCGTGTGTGAGGGAGTGTGGGGGAGGGCACGCTTTAAAACCTTTGGAAATGTTAAGCCAAAACCCATCAGCTGTTTTTGACTGTACCAGGGCTACACATTCAAATATCTAGCCTTGCTCTCGCTGTATTGCATAATTCCAAATAACAACAACAACCAGTTGAACAAATAATTTTGTTTTAATTATAAACAATTGACTTAAACCGTAAAGTTGATTAAACTTGGCGGCAAATATTGTTTATTTATCATGATGCAATTATTAACGTAAAACGTAATGCAACGTAAGCAGCAAGTGGACAGCCCTGGGTTTGTGCCGTGTAATCGCTCCGTTTGCTTTATCTGCTGCTTCCATACAGCATTGGGCCTTAACCTCACTTCGGGCTGGCCAATACTTTGCAGGCTGCTGCTGCATAATAATAATAATAATACACAGATTTTCAATTTCCGTGATTTGTTGAGCTTCATTAATAAAAAAAAAGTAGCGTGAAAATTGCCATCAGCTGCAGCAACATGGCCAGTTTATAAAATGTAAGCTGTGGGCTGAGGCAGAACTCTAATCAGCGTTTGTGTGTCCTCCTGGGAAAAGGTCAAAGTGCAAAGCGTTGTGTGTGTGTGTGTGTGTGTGTGGGTGCAACAACAACAACAACAATAAACTAACCCGATTACGTACCCCATTTCGCTACTCTTTTTGCAGTTTTTCGCTAAGTAGTTGGAGCCAGGAAGCCTCCAATTCTTTTGCGCCCCTCCCCCGCCTGGAGTAGCGCTTAGTTTTGAAGCCTACTCTAGAGACGACGATGTCCAGCAAGGAGGAATCTTCATCTACCGCCGCTGCTGGCTCAGCGGCCAGCACCACCACCACCACGTCATATGCCAATGTGGTCCAAAATCTGGACACTAAAAAGGTAACTTTGGACAACAAGGAGAATCAGCCGAATTTGAAATCCCTCAAGTCATGGAGCGAGGAAACTGCTGCCGCTGAGGCCGCTGCTGGCGGCGAATCGGCGGTGGTGGTCAGCCTGGCGCTGACTGGTGAGAAACGAGCTGCTGCTGCCTCTGGTGGCGACAATACGGCCGAGAACTCCTCTGAACTGGATGATAATAATGACTTTGTGCCGGTGATATCGCACCATAGACGGGATCGCAAAAAGGCACGCAAGGACAAACCGGCGCCGCGTGAACAGCAGCAGCCAGGCAGTGGCGCTGGTCAGAAATCATCAAATAATGGAGGAGGACGACGCCAGCCACAGGAGGGCAGTGAACGTAAAGCTACACGTCGCGGCAGTCCACGCAAGGCAAATGCCGCTGCCGGAGCCGGTGGTGCCGTTGGCGGTGGAGCAAAGCTACAGAAAGAACGTAAAGCGGATACCTCACCCAGTGCTAGTGTCGAGGCCACTAGCAGCGGTAATGAGGCCAAATCCGCCGATGGTGACAATCAAAACACAGGCGCCGCTCAAGCAGGAGGGCCGGGAGCAGGATTAGCTGCCCCAGCTAAACGTTTCGTTGCAGCACCACCACCAAAAGTCAATGCCTGGAAGGTGAGTAGAGAATCATTAGCCCTGCCCAAACAAACTGCGTCTTAAAATGATCGATTATGCGTGTGTGCGTGCGTTTGTGTGTGTGTTTCTGTTGGTAAACAAATGTGCGTAGAATGGCATAACAGCTGATAAAGCATCATGCCAAAGGCCACACATGAAAACACGTTTACCGTTTATGAATACAGTCTTCAAAAAAAGTATGCAAGCAAATGGCATTTTTCCCTTCAAATAAAGATTGTAAAATTAACAATTAATTTTTGGTTTCTATAAAATCAATCAAAATATTACAAAATTTTAAGGCAATACTGAAAACGATGGACAAGTGACTTAATTCTATTATATGCACTCTCACCCAAAAATAGATTTGGAACCTTTATTTTATCAAATGAATAAAAGCATCTTTCCACCAAAAAAATTAACCACCATTTCTTGAAATGAAGAAAATGTAATTTCTTCTATACGATTTGTCACTTTATTTTGGCTTTCATTTCTGTCATTTCTGAAAAATTTATGACAATCGCCCC
Organism: Lordiphosa magnipectinata; assembly: GCA_037044535.1. NCBI lineage: Eukaryota > Metazoa > Arthropoda > Insecta > Diptera > Drosophilidae > Lordiphosa > Lordiphosa magnipectinata. The sequence goes on from JBAMBO010003677.1 coordinate 61,560, forward strand.
GAAAGAAAAAAGTAAAAAGTCGGCGTAATTTTGCTTAAAATAGTTCTGATATTTCAGGGCGATTGCAATGCGTTATCGCCCTAGGATTTGTTTTTCTTTCTAAATATTCCAAAAAGTCCACGTGAGCTTGAAAATGCCGCCTGTTATTTAAAACAAACAAACAAGCTGTTTTGAACAACGTATGAAAAAGATGACGATTTGTCAATGGAAACGGCAAAATTTTAAGAAATGAAAATGATAAGAATTTTGATTATGCCAATGGAAATCGGCTTTAAATATAATAAACAAAAGCTACACGAAAAAGTGTGATTTCTACACGTTTTGACCGGGATTTTTAACCCATTACGTTTGTGTAGCTTTTCTGCACGTCGCGTTTAGATACTGAAATCCTACACGTTACGTGTAGCTTTTGTGCACGCCACGTGTAGCTTTCTAAATTCAACACGTGGCGTGTAAAAAAGCTACACAAACGTTATGGATTGAAAATCGCGGACAAAAAGTGTAGAAATCCAACATTTTCACATAAGCAAAAAAAAAAATTGCGCACTTTTCATTTATTAATTTTTGTTTAAATGCGCTGCTATCTTGAAAGCTCAATTATTTCGCTATGCGCATCATCTCAGGGCAGAAGAGGACAATTTACACACGCGCGTGTAGAAAACCAACACGTTCGTGTGGTAGTCAGATTGCTGCATGAAAAATGTAGAAGCTATTTGCACGCTACATGTAGCTTTTCTCTACGTGGCGTGTAGCTTTCCGAATTCTACATTTTGCGTGTGCAATTTAGCAGGGCGCAACACGTTTCGTTTAACTTTGACGTTTCCTCACGCGCCGTGCAGCCGATTTTGTTTTCTCTGTGTATAAATGCTAGAAATATATGAAATCGTATATTCGGTCTTAGTCCAAAGGGATTTCACCTCGGTTTTTGTGGTCAGTGTTACTTTACTTTACTAAAAATAAACTTTGCTTTTTCTTGTGCGAAAAATTATAAGCACACACGCCAAGAGAATAAGAGAAGCTTGGCTTGGCACTTTGGGGATCTAATGCCAATTTTACATTTGCATTGTCAGCCATCAGGGCATTAACGGCAATGCTATGTCGGATTGCTAAATCGAACAAAAGTATAGGAAAAAAGTCTTTTGGCTAAAGTTGGATTAAGGTGAAGCACGAAAGAATATTAAGAATATAGTCCCGAAGAGGAATCAATTTGCAACTTCCAAGAAAGAAATACAGTCTGATGACAGGTGAATAAAGCGGTCGGTAGTCAATTGCATGAAAATGTACGGGAATACAAGAACCATCTCGCCAGACGTCTCCTCAGCCAGAGAAGAATAAACGGGATCAAGGCAAGAAGAGACTGCAAAGGATCCATCCCACAGACCTTGCCAATCGAAGGATATAGATTCACTATCTGAATAATACTTCTCTGTCAAAGTACAATACACCTGTATATATCCACCTTTAAATATCATCGGCATATCAAACTTAAAATACTGCCCTATATATACATTATGAGCACATAAGTAGCAACCACAATACAATTATAGTATAAATCTAAATGTTAAAACTCCTATAACTATTATAACACGAAAACAAACTTAAAATATAACAATGGTATAACATGATTTGAATGAATTAAAACAAGCACTACTATATAAGTTACATTGTACATTATAAAAACGTAGTAGTAATTCGGTCTCTAAATTCAAATAAATACATATTTAAATTTAAATTAAAAAAAAATAAAATTGAAATTTCCAAAATACAAGCCTAAAAATCGCAATTAGTATTGCAAATACCAGTACAATTTTTTGGATAATTCAAAATTTAATTACTTATTAGAAACAGATAATATAATATAATTAATAGTAATCATGGAATCAAACCGGAACCGTATACCGAAAGAACCGATTAAAACTCAGAACCAGAACCGGAACTGGAACCCATATTTTGAATTTTTTGTATACCGGCATTCGAGAACCGTTATTCTTGGTACCGAAAAGACCGAAAAGAACCTTAATATTGTACCGGTACAGTTTCGGTTCTGAGCGTAACAACTAGACTGCACAGCAAGCACTTAATTTTGGGAAAGTTTTCCTGACATTTTATCGGACCCACATTAGAATACCACAAAATTACCTAAGTAACTATTTTGGCGGATATTAGTCCAAATAAGTGTGGAAATTAGCTCTGACACTTTATCTAAAAGAGAAAACGAAGTCGATTCATATTTCGCGCACTTGCAGCCACATTGTCGTACCTCAAAATAATCGATTTTGTTTTCTCTATGGAAAGTACACCTTTTTGTTTATAATCAATCCAATTTGAAAGTATATTGTCTGAACAGTAAGCCGAAGGATCTGTAGGATAACTAAGATTGTCGCTCTTGTTGGATCATGAAAATGAACCTGTAAAATAAAATAACATATTTGCAGAGAATAAATTAAATCAATATGAAAATTGTACACCAAATAGAACACAATATGGCGAATATTTCTGCATCATTAACTCATAAGTCGTGACAGTCTTAAAGTAACTGAACGATATGTTTTTATATGAGAAGAATTGGGACAATACAAATACTTCAGTATCTTCACAAATCAGTTTAAAGCAGAGATGGGCGCGTCGCGACATTCCAATGCACACGAGGCAGCGTGTGCACGCAAATTGTGCTTGTATGCGTGTGAATAGTGTGACGATATGTGTGCATGCCCATCTCTGGTTTAAAGGAATTGATCAAGGTTAACAAAATAATAAAGATGCAAGTCGACAAAGTTTTTGGAATTGTAGGAGCTATCAAAAGCTCTTGCTGTTCCAACTACTAAAGTAAGCGTAAGCGATAAAAAAATCTAATTTTAATCATGTAATGAATACAAACTTGAAATTATTTGATGAAAACAATCGAATACATCCGTATTTGTGTGTCTAGATTGCATATCCACTTTGTCAGGTCTTGGGCTAAACATTTTTTTACATTTTATCGGTTCATACCGGTACGTACCGTTATACCGAACTAAAAATCAAGGTACCAATACGGAACCGAATACCGAAATAATGTTAGAACCAATACAGAACCTTTTACCGAAACATAAGTTTCGGTACGTACCAGAACCGGTACCGAAAAACGATTCGGTTTGATTCCCTGATAGTAATAGATAATTGTAATCAATTAAAATTTAAATAACCATTTTATTAATTTCAATAATTTTACTAACAAATTCAATTATTGGTAATTAAAAGTAATTGAAGTTATATACAATGACATTTTTCATTACTTGAAATTAGTAATTAAAATTTTAGTTACGAAATAATTGTAATTGTAATGGTAATTAAAAAAATTGTAATGGTAATTTCGACTTACAGCTCTGATAACAAGTATCATTGTGTAAAGCGCTGTTCATACTTAAACTCGTTAGTGAACTGAACCGAACAGTTTTTCCTTGTGGTTTTCGCTTTAAACCGAACCATTGATCTTTGCGTTTCAATTTGTTAGTTGGAATAAGCGGTTCGGTTTCGATTTGGTTTGGTTCGGCTTAGAACCGGAAACACATGTTTCGGTATGAAACCCTGGAGTTTTGAAATCATGGCCTTAAGAGACAAGGGCTATTAAGTATTTATTTCGAAGTGCTCATGAATCATATCAATTACGGTTAGTTATGTATTTAAAGCAAGCTTCTAACTATAAAAGGGGTGATAATAGCTTGACGAGTACTTTTTTTGACTGCTGTATCTCTCTGATAGATACAATACTCAGAAATTGCATAATAAGCGAAAGAAACATTTGGTCAAAACAAACCGAAAAACAATTTCGTTTATTTTTATTTCATTATTGGTGTATTATGCAATACACCGCAACCACAACAACAAAAACAACTTTAGCAAAAATGTAACAACATAAACAAAAAGTCAAATTGTTTGCGTTTTTTGTTGTCTCCTCCTTTCTCTCTCTCTGTGCGTCTAATTGATTTGGTTCTAAAGCGTAAGCAGATACACAACTAATTCAACCTTCGTTTGGGATTTCGTATCTTATTTGTTTGCTGATGCGAGAATGAGAGGAGAAAATGTAGAAAATCCCTGCAGTTAAAAATAAATGTCAAGGTCAGCTGAGAAAAATATCAAAGCGGCAGAAATAGTCACAAACTAAAAATGATGAAAGCAAAAAGAAAAGGTGTGGCAAATTTTCATTTGGTTATGCAGATCATTCGGTTGCCATGCTGTGGATAATTTGATGTGGTGTTTCGGTTCACTTTTGCCATTTGCATATGCAAATGTCCGTTAATTAGGAAGCTTAATAAAATGACTTCACATTCTCTTCTCGAGGTTGTTGTCGTTGACGCTGCAACCAACAAACCACCCAGCAACCCTCCAGTTCAGTTCCAGTTGGCGTGTGCCGCCGAAGAGTAGCTCTCCATTTGTTTGTCTCGCCTTCTTATAGTTTTCGAAATGGTTCAATTATAAACAAGTGTTCTTAACGATCGATTTTAACGACACGTGTAGCTCCTAACTAAGTATTAACATCTGCGCTCTGTTGCGAACTGATTAAAAATAAATGAAAATTCCATAGGCAAAACGTAGACGTGGAAGTTATAACAAAACTTGATATTTGTTGATATCATTGGACGTTAGAAGTGTGAGTTTTGGTGTGTCGTCGTGTCGTGTATACCGGTAAAAGTGACTTGCTCTGCCAGAAAATACAAACAAACAACAACAACAAACATGAAAACGAAAGTAAATATACCTTCAATTCCGTGTAATAAAATGTGTGTCAGGCAATTGAGTGCCATTAATATGCTGCTTAGTCTTGCATTTACTTAAGCTATCAATTTAGTTACAGTTTGTCTAAAGATTTACTCATTGACATCTTGATAAGCAAAATATTTATGACAGAATTTTCCAATCACAACACGAAAACAAAATGGGCGAATTCGACACATTATCACTGATTTGCTTGAAGAAACTACATTTATTACTTGGTACTCTTTGTCAATATTGTATCAATAAATCGATATATATCGATGTTTAAATCAGACGATATTCGATATTCCGATATGATATCAGTCGATAATTCCAGGGTTTGAAAAAACTACCAGTTTTACATTTCATTTGCTTTTGAGAGTTCTGTGCTTTGACGAAATCGTAGTTTACATGGAAAGCAAAAGCGCAAAATTCAAAACCCGAAGCTTTATTTAGAGCAGTATTTTTATACTCTGTATACGTATGTAACAGCCAGAAGGAATCATCTTAAAGTATATATATTCTTGATCAGCATCAACAGCCGAGTCGATATAGCCATGTCCGTCTGTCTGTCTGTCCGTCCGTCCGTATGAACAAACAGATCTCAGAAATGGAGCAGCCTTTACACTTATCATATAATATTTCTCTAAAGAGTCGGTTGTCAAAATTCTCTAAAGAGAAACTTTTTAGAGAAGTTATGATTAGCTATTTCACTTTTAATAACAGAGAATCTTGAACTAGATGTTTAGAGCTGGTTCAACAATATTAGACAAACGCCGAAAAAAAAAAAAATTTAGACTTGTTTGTGTGAAAATGGATAACAATCAAATAAGCACATTAACATTAATGGTTGCGGTTTTGGCTGAGAACCACAACTAGGACGACATTGTAAAAAGCGTTCCATGTGAAGTCGAAATGGACTTTTGCGTCGCTGTGAAAGCAGAGACATGGCGCAGCATGTCTTACGTGAGCTCCAGTACGAGGACGACGAACCCTTCAGAAATTTTAATCACATAAACAACTCAACTTTTCACAAGTGGCTTGAGTTTGTAATACCAAAAATTCAAAAAAAAAAGATACATTCTTAATAGAAGCCGTTCTCACACAAACACGGTAGAGAAACAGCTACTTTTTCCAAAGATAGGTAAAGTTTTGCTCTTTCAGCCTTCCTATGACACTGCGATTTTTCGCTACCGGAGACTCTATTTCTTTCCGATCTGTTGCATTCAGAATTTTCCAACCGAAAATTTCAAAAATTATGCCAGAAGTCATTAATGCAACTACCGACTTAAAATCAATTTATATAAAGGTAGTTCATCCTTTTACAGTAATGTGTAGTTTCATTTTCTAGATGCCTCAAACACAGCAGGAATGGCGACGAACCATTGCGCAAAATTTCGACAAGATGTGGAACTTTCCTTTTTGCCTCGGTGCGCTAGGTTTGTGCTATTAAGTTATAGATTTTCAAAAATCCACTTTTCAACATGTTTTTTGGTTGCATTTCGCGATAGAAGGAAAGACGGAGCATTTCATTACAATTATAAAGGATTCTACAGCATTGTGCTTCTTGCTCTGCAATGGAATTCCATTCTATGTATGCACTGGCATTGAAGATAATCTTCTTAATTTCCTGGATCATGAAGTTTTACCTGGTGGTACAAGGAATGTGCCATTTGTTATAGTTGCCGATGATGCATTCAAATTAACCACTCAAATGACAGATGTTATCATCTTTCAGAGTTCTCAATTAAGATTAATCGATAATTAAAATCGAGTATATCGAATAAAAATGTATATTTTTTGGGAAATGGCAACGCCACAAAATTGACAGCTTTGTCTCAACAGAGTTACTTTTATCAAATAGAACCGGTTCTATTTCATCATATTTGTCTAAAGAGAAGGCGAAAGTTTCTCGCCAGAGTTATATGTTTGCCTGTTACACTATAATATCGAGTCTTTAGAGATATATGACAAGTGTAAAGACTGCTTAAGAGATAGAGGTTTGACATGTATGGGACATATATTTCTTATACTTGCAGGCAGATCAAGTTTATTTTCAATTTTTGCCTCGCCCCCTCCCGTCTCCGCAATTTGGAAAAAACGTCATATCTCCCACAGTTTTCATGGTAGATTGTTCGTACCTTCTAGAGATATCTAGTAATCAAAATTATTTATCGATTTGCTGAAGGAATGATAGATAGAATGAAGATCGGATGAACGATGCTCAAGTTATGAGCAAAAAACGGCCAGTTAACACCCCCCAGTCCCCCAGTCGGGCTTGAGCCCGACTGTAACACTTAGCTTAAGAAGAACAAAATAAATTAATCTAGGCATGGCTTTCAGCCGTCAGCCTTTCAATTTAATATATATAGTATTTAGGCATTTAAGAACATGCTATACAGTTTTTACGTTAAAGTTCCTTGGACATTATTAAAAAACTCCCATGATGATTTTAGAAACCTGACTAAATTCGCCCAATCGTTTGCGCTTGAACAGTTCAGCACATCATGGCTTGACCAAGGAGCAGGACTCTGAACTCCCTTAGCACTGGGCATCTTCCCAGAAAATGCTGGATATCTTCAGTTTCTCCTGTATTGCATAGGGGGCAGATAGGGCTATCCACTTGCTGGTAACTGTTTCCCTGGAGCAAAAGCATACCACATATGGCTTTCATCACCCACGAAATATCTCTCGGCGGTATATTTAGATACTTTTCTCCTATATCACTGTCCATATACTTATAGAATCTGGTAATACTAATGTTTTTCCGTTGCACATATATATCCTTCTGTGTGCTTTTTAGAGTAGCCAGCATTTGTACGCATAATCCGTTCCATTGAGACCTCGAGATTTCAATGTCGTGCCAATCTAAGCAATTCGAGACACATAATGCTTTTAATTCCTTAGCCCAAAACACATTTTTTTGTAAAAAATTTTTAGCAATTAAATTTTTAAGCCGTTCGTCTCTATATTCAATGAGAGCGTAAGTTAAAGTCGGCTCTAACCGACTTCGATATACCCGTTACTCATGGAAACAAATGTTCAATAGCCTTCCTGTGAGCCTGAGGTGTGACAGCCGAAAAGTATTCAACATTTTTGTACTCGGCTATTTATCATCCGATCATGATGAAAATTTCAGGGCTTATAGATATTGCGAATATAAATGTACGTTTGAAATAAATTTGATCTGCGTGCAGACAATAGGAGTCTAGGTTTCAAATTTGGTTGCTCTACCTCTTCTAGTCTCTGAGATCTAGGTGTTCATACAGACAGATGGACGGACGGACAGACGGACATGGCTATATCGAATCGGCTGTTGATGCTGATCAAGAATATATATACTTTATATGGTCGGAAATGATTCCTTCTGCCTGTTACATACATTTTCACGACTTTAGTATACCCTTTTACTCTACGAGTAACGGGTATAAAAAGAACCTTGGAAATATAATTGACATGTTGTCCAAAAGAGAACAGGTGCGCATACTCCACATTGCTTTCCAAGGCGAGTGCATAGTCTGGTGTTGTAGGTGGCATGTTTAAAATTTTTTTCAAAAAGCAAAACTGGAAATTATCGATCTCTTTGAAGCAGCTATAACCCCCAAATCTGGGCAGCATAAGTTTGTATAGACCTACATACGGCATTGTAGACTTTCCATTTGGAATTTACTGGTAAATTCATATTAAATACATATTTACTCCAAATTTATATAGAACTAAAATATACAATTAATGCCGCTGCATCTATTTTGCATTTTAATTTATACGTGTATTTATTATTGAATGTAAGTTTTTATTTTCTTATAGGCATCTAAACCACTGAACCGATATTGTATATTTATATCGATCAGAAAAGAGTTATACGCCGTGAGAAAGTGAGAGAGATTCCTCGATGGTACAAACCACGACATTAGCTTGCATTAAGACTCCCTCGAGGACTAGCCACTTCTCCGCCATCCTCACTCTACTTTTGGGAGGAAGTTGTCGACGGAGATTCCATCGCCGTCGTGGTAGACGGTGCATTCAGTGCCTTCTCCCTAGCTGTCAGTGACTTCGAGTTGCGGTCTTCAAGTGACTTAAGATACTTAAGTGATGTTTTGTGCCCGTAGCGCTAACGGAACAGTGGCCGATGTAGGATCTTTCTTCTTCAGTAGCTCATTGTTGACAGGCATGCAATCACAAACTATTCTGCTGTCATTGACATTGAATCTGAATTCCCTATTTTCGACCTCCGGTGTCACATTCATCCCATCTTAAAGATGAAGTGAACCTTCACTGAGTGTTTATTGATTGATATATAGGTTGTCAAAAAAGTCGTGCGGTATTTTTATTGAATTTTCAATTGTTCATAAAATTGGTTATAATAATGCGATTTAAGTCAAATATGCGCCGTTTTGTTCGATGACGAGTTCCCAACGAGATGCCAACTTCATAATGCCCCTCTTATAGAAGCTCGCTTCCCTATTGGCAAAAAACTCTGAGAGCCAATTTTCACAGGACTCTCTTGTGGCCAACTTCCGACTACCAAGCTCGTTCGCCATGGACAGAAATAGGTGGTAATCACTTGGTGCGAGATCCGGACTATACGGTGGATGCAAAAGAACCTCCCATCCGAGCTCCCGGAGCTTCTGGCGCGTCACCAAAGATGTGTGTGGCTTGGCGTTGTCCTGATGAAAGACAATTCGGCCTCTGTTGATCAAAGATGGCCTCTTCTGCATGAGTGCTGCATTCAAGCGGTCCAGCTGTTGGCAGTACAGGTCCGAATTGAGCGTTTGGCCATAGGGGAGCAGCTCATAGTGGATGATTCCCTGCCAATCCCACCAAACACACAGAAAAACCTTCCTGGCCGTCAATCCAGGCTTGGCCACCGTCTGGGCAGCTTCACCGCTTTTCGACCACGACCGTTTGCGCTTCACGTTGTCGTAAGTGACCCACTTTTCATCGCCAGTCACCATCCGCTAAAAAAACGGGTCGATTTTGTTGCGATTCAGAAGCGATTCGCATGCATCCATACGGGCAAAAATGTTTTTTTGCGTCAAGTCGTGTGGCACCCATACATCGAGCTTCTTTTTGAATCCAAGCTTCTTCAAATGGTTTATAACGGTTTGATGACTCATGCCCAGCTCTTGGCCGATGCTACTTGGCTGCTACTATGCCGGTCTCTTTCGATCAATTCAGCGATTTAATCGCAATTTTCGACGACAGGCCTTCCGGACCGTGGCGCATCTTCGATCACCTCTGCACCAGAACGAAAAAGTTGAAACCATCGTTGTGCGGTGGAAATGGAAACTGTATCGGGTCCATAAGCTGCACAAATTTTATTGGCAGCATGAGATGCATTTTTGCCTTTATCGTAGTAGTACTGTAAAATATGCCGTATTTTTTTTCTTTATTTTGCTCCATGTTTGCGACGCTATAACTCACGAACGACTAAAAACAAACAACAATAAATCAAACACGTGTTAGCGCGTGAAAAGAGCTTTCCAAAAAGCTCCAGCGTGAACCGATGCGACGAATACAACTAGAACTACGCGCTTGCAAAGACAAGCTTGCGGAAATACCGCAAGACTTTTTTGACAACCTTATATTATATATAATTGATTAATATATAAATAGCGACACCTCCAACCACACCTCCAAAAATTCTGAAAAATTACACAAATTGTATCTAGGAATGACAGACATGTAGAAAACGAAATTGGTACCTCAACTAAAAGTCTCAATTAAATGGTGAGTGTATACATGCCAGCTTTGACCGAAAATAAATTTTTAATTTTTTAAAGAACAAATGGCTCGAAAAAGGCTTTTGATGGAAATGATTAACATCGCTGATAAAAATTCAGGGTTGGTACTAGAAGTATACAAAAAAAAATCGCTAAATTACTTTCGTTTAATGTACTTGAAAACTGCATACTTAAAAAAATGCATTGCCCATTCGCTTACAAAACCGGCTATGCCCTGTGAGCTGGAATATGTGTGCTATTGAACTTTCTCAGCTTAGTGTGCTATGCTTTTGAAATGTTAAACAACACAGCACAGCACTGTTACGAAATTTCAAATATGCTTTTGAAATTCTCATAGCAAAGCAATAGCACAGCTTCGGGTTTTGAATTTTTCGCTTTTGCTTTCCATGTAAACTACGATTTCGTCAAAGCACAGCCCAGCCAAAGGCATAAATTTCAGTGCTATTGCTATTTTGCAGACAGTTTTTCAAACCCTGGATAATTCATAGTTTTGTAAACATATATCAAAAGCCATTTTTACCATAATAGCGTCTCACTTGTTATTCTTGCGCCCTTCTGTTTGATTTTGATGCCCACCGCTGGTGTAGAGAAACAAATGTCTCCATTACTACTAACTAGCTCAGTAGCTCAGATTGATATGTTGACCGCATGATGAAATGGCTATCCAAATTGATCTCATATGACAAAAGGGTTGCCTGATCAAACTAGGGTTTTTCAATATCGTATCAATAAATCGATATATCAATGTTTTAATTAGACGATATGCGATATTCCGACATGATACCATAGTATCGTCTCACTACAAATTTCCAAGCAGTCTAGATGGTTAAGCCGAATCGAATCATATTTGAAATAATAACGATCGGTTCCAGTATTTTATACTTCTTTAAGGTCGGTTCAAGCCATTGAGTTTACTCGAGGGCTGTCTTTGAGCAGTTTTTTAACATGTTTAATGTTTTTGCTTAACATTTTAGAATAGATATGTCTATTTCAGGTCATATTATTTCCATATTTTAAAGTTTCTATAAGATTAATAACACAGGCCAACAGCCAGTTTGGTCCAGCCTTCTCGTGGCAAAATTCTGACCCAGTTTTGTGTACTGATTTTAAAACTGGTTTCGGTTCTTGTCCATGATATCGCGGAAAATCCATTTTGCAGTATTTTTGGTTTTCAAAAAATTATTATTACCGAGCAAAAATATCTGTATTTATGAGTTTTATGTAACAGTATACATATTAATGCAAGAGCAGCATCAGCAAACCCAAAAGCACTGAAATAGGCCATTGAAGAGTAATTATGACAAATTTTTCAAACTTAATCGTCGTGCACATGCCATTGCGGTCTTTGGATTTTAATTACAACCACTTTAGCATGTAGCCTAAGGGCTCTTCTATTTTCACAAATTTTGTTGCATTTAAATCAGCTGGATGGACAGCCGGCTAATCCCGAAAAAATGAATTAAAATTTATGGCAGGCCAACTAGATTGATACATAAAATGTGTATAGGAAATATGAAAAGACTACGTGATGTAACATAGACCTTACATTAATTGTCAAGCAAATGTACAATAACATTCAGGCAGTACTATATTCAAACAATTTATCACAAATTCATATTTGGTTAAAATCAAACAACTTCGCGAAAATGACATCAAAATTTTATGAATTGAGCTACGAATGGGCCAAATAAGTTCCGCACTCAGCCCCTTGTGACTATTATGATTTTGTTGTATCATGGTACAGCCCCCAGAACAACACACAAAAAGACAGAACAGCTCACAGGGCAAGCAGACAGAACAATTCACAGAGCAAGAGATACAGAACAACTTTATGAGCAAAAGAGACTGAACAGCTATTAGAACAACTCAGAGCAACACAGACTGAACAATATAGAATGAACAAGATAGACGTTTCCAGCTGACCTACCCACCAAGCGTTTTGAGAAATTTGTAATCACATTCGATCCATTTTCGAGTCTTCAGTCGTTTTCGCTCGTTTTCTGATCATAAATGATAATTTTGTCGGGAGAAAATGGTACCCTAGCCGCGACTCTTCATGAAGAGTCGTTTGTATCCCGTTTTTCTGATCAGTTTCTACTCATTTGCGAGTTTTTTTTAATGAATCAATGAATTTTAAGCAAATACATGGGTCATTTTCTAGTCTTCCTTAAATCGCACATGAAACTAATCTCTTTTTAATCATCAAATGAGCTCGAAAAAGTCTCACCAAGGTGATTCTTGTTAAAATTATCTTCCAAATGCTAGGTGGATATTTACTACTACAGCAAGCATTTTATGAAATTTCTGATCACATTCGAGTCTTTTTCGAGTCGTCCGTCTGATTAAAATAGTCATCAATGCGCTCGTTTTCTGATCATAATTGATACTTTTGTCGGGAGAAAATGGTACCCTATCCGCGACTCTTCATGAAGTGTCGTTTATACCCCGTTTTCCTGATCAGTTTCTACTCATTTTCGAGTCTTTTGCGAGTCTTTTTCGAGTCGTTTTTTAATGAATCCCATTTTGAGCAAATGGATGAGTCATTTTTGAGGCTTCCTTAAATCGCACATGAAACTAATCTCTTTTTAACCATCAAATGGTCTCGAAAACAACTCACTAACGTGATTCTTGTTAAAATGATTTTCCAAATGCTGGGTGGGTACTTACTAATCGCCGTCGAACATTTTGTTTGCAATGTCTTTTAAAGTCTTAAAAGAGTTCAATTTTAGCCAATAAGTTTTCTTGCATCCTTTTTTGACTTTAAAGCATTTGTAATTAATGTGTGGAATTGATCTGGCTGTGAACAATCAATATCTTACTTTTTGCAACCAAAATAAAATTAAAAATGTAAGTTTTCTTAATTTTATGCGACACGCATCTAATTCACTGCCCTTAACAATTTGAAGTGTTTGCCTAAACACAAGTTTAAGCCGAGGATTTCCTGCTGCCAGACTTACAAATTCGTACATTGAATTTTGGACATGGTTTTTGAATTTTAATTTTAAAATTTACCACTTTACCTGTTTAACTGTCCATGATGAGTGTACAGCTAACAAAATCAAGGTCGCCGGTCCAATTAGACCCAATTATAAATAGTGTTTACAGATATTGTATAAATTTATGACACGGCGATAGCCAAACATATATGATGACTATTAACAAAAATGAATATTTTATTGAAATCGTATTTATACTAGAGATAATGGAGCAACATTATCTGAATTATCTCCAAGCCATGAAAGACGAAATTTTTTAAGCTAATAAAATAAAAATACTTTATTGATCTAAAATGTCGAATTTGTTTTTCATAAACACTCTCAGCCAACAAGCATTAATAGGGTAATAATATACCCTCATATAATAAAATACCCTCTTTCAATGATATAAAAACGAAATAAATTTCGAACCAATACAGAACCTTTTACCGAAACATAATTTCGGTATGTAACAGAAGCGGAACCGAAAAAAATGCATTAATCACATATTCAAATAATTCACATATTTTTTTAATATTTGGTTATCATGATTCACATCGTATCGCTGACTTAAGTTTAACTGCCATTCTTTGTGAAATGTTTTTTATATATTAATATTTCGACAACAACCTTTAAGCTTTCCTACAACAAATGCACTCTTCACAAAGAAGTAGGAAACAAAGTGTAAGGCTGTGACAAGGTGGACAACAAACAGGGATGTAATTGGCGATGCGTATCATATCAGTTCAGCCAAAGAAAGAAATCAGCACAAAGGCAATGACAACAGCAACAAGGGAAATATTGGGAAAACAAATATAATGGAAATGGAAAATTTGTACAAACTTAATGCAAATACATACCAAAACAATGACAGAGACACTAGCAGCAGGGGCAATGGGTCGACGCATATTGAATTACATGTGTCGGCTTGGGTTAGATAACATTGATTAGTGCTTCGCTCATTGTGCTCTGTGATTTGTCAATGGGCAGTAACCTGTAACGAGGCGTTGAAGCAGTCTTTAAAAACTCAGACTCAGCTGCAACTTTATTGCGTATAAACATTGTCCAAGAAAACAGGCCCAAAGTCATTTAATTGATACAAATGAATGTTAATTAATGAGTAATCCTGGGTAAAATGTGTTAAGTAATTATTCACAAAAGTATAAAACAGAGATTATAACCGAAACGAATAACGTTTAGGGTAACGGTTACTGTTTTCCCCGATCACATTGTTACGGTTGTGGGATATGGGTTATGGTACGTATTACGGTTATTAACCTTATTCTGTTACGGTTACGTTTATTTGTATAAAATATCACTTTGACAAATCATGCAGACAAAAGCGGCTCCGTTTGGAATCTCATTTATTCAGTTAAATACTAAATACTTTGCGAATTTTGCGCTGTGACACTGAATGTGACGCAATGTAATCCCAGCATAAAGAGACACGAAACAAAAAGAATGTTTCAGAAACACTTTTCTCTCACGCCAAAGCTGTGCTTTGTTTAAAGAATTTGCAGTTGCTACAACCCGTTTTACATTCCCCCAATAAGTTTTCAATCAGATTAAGACCTGGGGACTGAGGTGGCCATTGCATCACATCGGTCTTCTCGGATATCAACCAATTTTTTGCGAGCTTGCTAGTATGTTTCGGATCGTTGTCCTGTTCAAATGTCTATTTTATAGGCATTTCCAAACAGGCATGTGGTAGCATTGTGTTTTTTAGTATGTCAACACAAACATGTTTGTCCTTAATACCATTTATCATATGGATAGGACAACGCCATTTTAAGAAATGCAAGCCCCAAAATGTTTAACTGTCTTCTTGGTGTACCTAGGATTATATTCTGTGTTTGATGGACGTCGTACTTACTGCCTACAGCCTATTCTACCAAATAAAACAATTTTGCTTTCATCTGTCGGTTCGGCGGGCCAGACCAGATAAGTATTTGTAAATCTAAGTAGTCCTTCCGCATGCTTCCGAGTCAAAAGGGGTACCTTTCTAGGACTTCTGGCATTTAAATTATGCACAATGACAGACAGATTTAAATCATTTTTGATAACTTTAGACGATGCTGACGGCCGAATCTTCGACAGCGGTTGTTTTGCGTTTCTCTCCACGATTTTCTGGCCTTTTTATACCCTTGCAAAGGGTATTATAATTTTGCCCAGAAGTTTTCAACGCATAGAAATATTCATTTCCGACCCCATAACCTATATATATTCTTGATCAGGGCGACGAGCTGAGTCGATTGAGCATTGTCCGTCCGTCTGTCTGTCTAACTGTATGTTTCTACGCAAACTAGTCTCTCACCTCGCTGTCCTCCGATGGTGTGCTTACTGTCAACATTCCCAAACCTCAGCCCTTGGAGGACAATTCGGAGGCGCGTGTCGTACAAATCCAGCAAGTGGGACCGGCTCATCTTAATGTCAAGACGAATGCAGTCGAAGACGAGAAGGACTCAAAGAAGAAGACTACCAATGGCAGTACCACCAAGTAGATGTCCACTAAAATCTTCAAATCGCCATTTTTCCAATATCTAATTTATTTCCTAATTTATCGTTAGCCATTGCATTTGTTAAAGGAAAGACTTTTAAAGCTATCGAGCTGAAATTTTGCACAGAGTCTTCTTTTTACTGCACGCTGCTAATATGTCGGAACCGGATGACTATATCTTACAGCTGCCATAGGAACCATCGTTCGAAAAATGGGTCTTTTGTTTTCAATGTGAGCGTCCTTAAACTCGGTCATTATTAATATTATATGCTTTCAAACAGATTTGCATATTTTGGTCAAGATCGAATGACTATATCTTATAATTGTCATAGGAACCATCGGTCGAAAAATGGGTTTTTGTGAAAGAAACTTTTTTGTTTTTTATGTGAGCGTCCTTAAACTCGGTCATTATTAATATTATATGCTCTTAAGAAGAATTGCAAATTTTGGTCAAGATCGGATGAATATATCTTAAAGCTGTCATAGGAACCATCGTTCGAAAAATGGGTTTTTGTAAAAGAAACTTTTTTGTTTTCAATGTGAGCGTCCTTAAACTCGGTCATTATTAATATTAGATGCTTTCAAACAGATTTGCAAATTTTGGTCAAGATCGAATCACTATATCTTATAGCTGTCATAGGAACCATCGGGCGGAAAATGAGTCCTTAGCGAGAAAAACTTTTTTGTTTTCAATGTTTGCGTCCTTAAACTCGGTCGCTATTAAATTTATAAACAGATTTGTAAATTTTGGTCAAAGTAGGATGACTATATTAATAGCTGCCACAGGACCGATTGGTCGGAAAATGGGTCCAAGTAAAAAAAAACTTTTTTGTTTTCAAGTAAATCGTTCTTAAGTAAGGTGATTATTAATATTAAACGCTTTCAAACTAACTTGGAAAAGTTGATCGACATCGGTTGACTATATCTTATGGTGGTCATAGGACTGATCGATCGAAAATGGGTCTTAGTAAGAAATTTTTTTTGTTTTTAATGTTAGCGTCCTTAAACCCGCTGATAACTAATTTTATATGCCTTCAAATAAATTCGCAAAATTTGGTCGAAATCGGATGACTATATCTTAAGGCTGCCATAGGACCGATCGGCTGGAAAATGAGTCCTTAGTGAGAAAAACTTTTTTGTTTTCATTTTTATCGTTCTTAATCTCGGAGATTGTTAAATTGATATCTTTTCAAAATGATTCGCGAAATATGGGCGAAATCAGTTGTTTATCTGTCGAAAAAGGGGTTTTAGCTGTTAGTCTTGAACTCTGACATTTCAAAAACAGCTTTTGCAAGGGTATAATAACTTATGCACAGACGAAGCTAGATTGGTCTTCTAGTTTTTATAACTATTCGCGTTAAATATCATTGTAGGTGTGCAGTCAACCATATTTTCAATATATACAAACCCAATGAATATCAATCATCAAAATATTCATTGCTAAATTACACTTACTATTGACGTTTTTTGTTGTACTAATCAATTATTATAATTGTTTTCATCCACTCACACCGAGCACTACTATTTTAATGAACAGCCAAATTTAGCTGCATCACTCAAAAGTCATCAAAACTTACCCAAACCAATGCAAAACTAACGGGATCTTATCGCTATTCTCTTCTTTGCATGCTATTCTTAAAAAAAATGTGAACACGTGTTCAATTTGCAATGTTCAGTATATCGAAACATGAATATTTAATATTGTGAGGTGCTGCACTACTATTTTCATGAACCCAACTGTAAATAGTACATACATAAGCATGTATATAACTTTTTTTTCATTCAAATTCAGAGGAAGAGAGTAACTTGAAAAAGGCAATCAACAACAATATGTGTGAATGCTTACGTTTTCATACAAACAAATTGACATAACAATTAAAGCAAAAGCTGAGAAACGAGAAAAAGATAACGCAGCTAACTAAAATCTTTACCTTCAGCATCTTTCCTTTTATTTGTCCATCATATAAATTTAAGTATATCGAAATTTTTACTAGTAGAGGAAAACCCGAAAATTATCCATATATTTGTATCTGTTTCGGTAAAGTGTTTTAAGTGGTTAAAGGTTTCAGTTACGGTTTAAATTTCTGGTATTAAATGCTCTGAGTAAGTTTGTCAAAGTTTAAAATCCGCCCTCGTTAACAATATAGATAAGACGAAAGTAAAAAGTACTTCTTTTTATTGATACGCACCTTAGCTTGTGTATGTATGTTTGTTGCTCAGAGGCGCTTCTCTTATCAATATTTACTTGTTGATTGTAGTTTTTTTTTTCAACCGACTGATTGCAAAAAGTCAAGATAGTGAGCTTAGAAAAAAATTCTTTGCGTAACTATTTCAAAGCATGTTTAATTCACGTCCTAAAAGGGGACCTCTCTAAAGTTAATTTGAGTTTCAGTGAATCATTCAATTTGTAATCTAATCAGCTTGTGTAATCATCAGATCATCCAGCAAAACATTATCTTAATGACAAAAAGTGTAAACTCTTCACTCAAATATTTGCAATATAATTTTAACTCTTCATTAATTCTATATTTATTACCCTGACAATCAAAAATATTTATCTAAAGCTCTCATATATATGTATGCTAAGTCCCTAGGGGGGGGGGGGGGGGGGCCTTTGATAAGAGCAGCTCTTAAGCCACAGCTACGCATTACGAAAAACAACTTTTGCCTTCACACCAGCCCCCCCGACACACACCCACACATGGTATATATATATATATTATATATACTACATACATACTATTTGAGTTCGTCGCCATTGGCTTTTATTGCCTTGACTGACTCTCGTGATCGCAACGAACTCTCGCTCTCTTGCGTTGCGTATTTATTTACACGAATGCCGCCTATTGCCATTTTTCTATTAATCGAATAAAAAACTAAAAATAGAAAAAAGTAAAGTGATTAATGAACACTTCAATATATAATATATATTTACTCATAAACTTGTTTACATTCAAGTGTTGACCTTTTTCGGTCTTATTATGGTTCTATTGAATGTAAGCCAGCCATGATGTCTTATCTCTTTCTTTTCTAAACCTGTTGAACCGGCCACTCCCCTTGTGTTGTCCCGGTTTTCTTTTTTCCTAGTTCTATTTTTACATTACGACTTTGGCGGCCGGCATTATTTAATTTTTCTAAGTCGTAGTAAAACCTGGATGCCCCTCAACAAGTAGTCTTCTCCATTGCTTTCAACTGCCTTTTTTTTGCACGTTTTTCGTTTGCATTTACAATTGTAATTTTGCCTCCGTAGAGACTCTTTCAGCAATCGTTTGTTGTGGAACTATTAGGAATAAACAAAGATATATATGTTTAGATTAGGTACATAAAGAAAACTTGACATTGAACTTGACTAATTCAATTGAAATCTTCTAATCTTTATTTTAAGTCTTAATGAACAAATTAATTTTAATTGTGAATGTTATTTTTTGTATTTTGTCAAAATGCGTCAGTGATTTTTGGGATGTGAGGGAGTTCAAAAGTCAAGAGAGACAGTGAGAGATAACCATAAACTTAATATTCTCTGTGTACCTTTGGTACAGAGTATAAAAAAATACAGAAAATGTGCATTTTATATTTCTGTTTAAATCATTCTTAATTTTGATAGATTAAATGTATGTTTCAGGGGGTCCTGACCTCGAGCCGTAAACATACATCTACAATTAGAAAGGTCGCTAATCTTAGGACGCGTAGAAGGAGTAGGATCAGGAAATATACAATGTAAAAAGCTAAAAGTAGACATAGCCTTTTTTAAGGGAACAGCCAAAAACAAAAGATCCATTAGCGAGACATGTATCCGTATTCTTTTCCAAGAAAAAGCTGTTTATCTTAAAAGTAGAGGTTTCAACTTGTATTATACAGATGGTTCAGTAACAAATCGGCACACCAGTGCGGCATTCTTAGAAGACAACTCAGGGTTTACAGCTAGCTATTATACAGATAAAATTGTATCATCTCTCTCATCTGAACTCACTGCTATAGAGCAGAGATGGGCATGCCCACATATCGTCACACTTTTCACACCCATACAAGCACAATTTAAGTGCGCCGCATTCGTGTTCTATAAATAGCTTTCAATGCTTATAGCGTATGTGGGATTTTGTGCAGTCGGCCGCGGCAGAGGTCCTATGCACACGCTGCTTCGTGTGCATTGGAACATCGCGACGCGCCCATCTCTGCTATAGAGAAAGCAGTAGACCATGCCATTTCTAGAAATTTTTCTCATGTTACCATTCTCACAGACTGCAAAAACGGTGCGAACCTGTTAGGAAAGGAAGAGCAATGTAATTACATAGCTAAAAACATTAGACCGAAAATTCAGAATCACTCGAGTCCATCCTCCAATCCATTATATTCCTGGACATATGGCAATAGAGCAAAACGAGATTGTGGACAGAAAGGCAAAGGATGTTCCACAAGAAGGAAATTTTATGGCAATGAAATGGAGCCTAAAAGATGCAATCTGCAATATATATAGAAGTATCAAGGACGACTGGGAAAAAGAAGATGCTGACTTTGTAGGGGGTACAGGGGATACTGCGATCTCTTTCCAGCTACGATCAACAAACCTTGGTGCAAGGATAAAAGGTGCAAATACAAACCAAAGGAAATAAAACTAATAAACAGACTGTTAAGTGGAAATGCTTTCGATAATTACACACTAACAAAGATGCATGTGAAAAACTATAACAGATGCGATACTTGCAATGAATTCGATGACGCCTCGCAAATAATCTTTAACGACAAGACAACGCTTCCCATCGCTAACTTTGTACAACAACATATAACCGTTCTTTAAACAGAAAAGCATTGACGCCTACCAAGAAATTTTCGACTTCATAGAGGAAATCAACATAGATTTGTAATTAATTGGAAAAACAGCAAACTTCCAACAGTTGCCGTGGCGATTTCCACTTTACAAATAAGTGGGCGGCCAAATAATCCCGCTTACTTACTTAAAAAAAAAAAGAAAAGAAAGGTCGCTAACTCACATTTATTTGATAAATTATCTATTAAACAAAGTGCATTTGGTTATTGATTGTTAAATAAAATCGAATTAAGTCAAATGCTCCAGAGTTGATTGTCTTGGAACTGTTTTGGTTCGGGGTTTCTGATATTTTCGAGTCTAATTCCTCTTTCATATGGACAATTCGCAGACTCAGTTCACCATCGATTATACGAAAACCGAAGTTGAATTGGGATCAATGCCTGATAGTATAAAATATTTTTGTAAACTTATCTAAGTAAACTCTTGAAGTGAATGATTAAACATGTTTTTACACTGTGTTTTTAAACTGAAATCCAATGTACGCGTTTTTGTCCCCTCTGTGTAGAAGTTGGACACTACATTTCAATTTCAAAGAGCAGAAAGTATAAAAATAGTGAAAATAGTCAACGTTTAATTCAATCTATTTTTGATTCAATGGAATTCAACGAAAGTAGCATCTAAGAATCTATGAGCTTAGGTTCGCAAAGATAAGGAACTGGTTCGCGAACCGAACGTTTTGCAGCATTTTAAAGATTCGCTGACTTGGTTTCTTGGAATCTACAAGCATGTTTGTTTAAATGCGATCGAAAATCATTTTCTGATTCAACAAATATTAACGAAGAATTCTTATAAAGTCTAACTTTTGCGACTGCAGCATCTGTAGAAAAAAATCAGCAATAAAAATATTATATATTCATTAATTGATTCATAAAGCCAGATTCCGATGTTTTTTTAAGAATGCAGACTGCTTTCATCGCTTCCTGTTAAACTTAACTCATACGGTATAATGCTTTTATAAATTCATTTGCATTAATTCTCGACTGACTCGGTGGGGGTAATTTATTTTGTCGTTATGACCAGCTACGCCCCTGCTCGCAGCGTTAATGATCGAGAGGAATTTCCAAAAAAATAATAGAAGCTACGCAAGTGCAAAATTGTAAAGAATAAAAGACCTAACGCCTTCGTCGGAAATATTACCACAGAGAAGAGGAAATATATTATTGTAATCCCTACATAGAATGCGATACGGACAATTAGAGGCTTATAAAGAAGAACCAACAGGAAGCCTCATGGGAATATAGTTTCCTATTTGTCTGGATGGGACGAGTAGGTACTATGCGTCAATATTACCCTTTATAAAGTTGTGCAGAAACATAATACCCAACCCAATTCGTCTATGCTCAAGTGAAGAGAAGTCTAAAAGCTTAAGTCTGGATGTATAAGGAGAAAGTCTTAATTGTGGGTCCCAACTCAGGTTGCGAAGAGCAAACAAAAGGAACTGCTTCTGGACCAATTTGATGCGTTCACACAGGGTTAGTGATTGAGGGTTCCAAATATACGAACCAAACTCCAAAATGGACCTCACTGGGTACATAAACAAGAGGTCGTGTAGGGATCATTCAAATCTTTAGACTAACGTTTGATAAAACCTAACAAACCCGTGGCTTTATTCACAGAAAGTTCAATGTGAGTGCCAAAAGAAAGTTTATGATCAAGGGTAATACGCAGATTATGGAAAGATTCAACGTGTTCAAAAATTCAATTAATAGTTAATCAAAAATAATGCTGTTCTATACCATAAAACGTCATAGATTTACACTTGTCCCTGTTCAAATGCAACTAATTGTTAGAGCACCACATATACAGGGTGGTCTATTTAAAAATTGGAATTTAATTTTGCTATAAAAAAAAAACAACAACTCGATATTTTTCAAAGGTTGAACCTTTATTGGGAAAGGTTGGTTCATTTCATTTATTTATGAAAAACAATTTCGGTCCAATGACCACCACGGCTGACTTGGCAGTAGCCCATTCGATCCACCCAATTTTTGAGAACATTTTCAATTTCAGTTTTCAATAGAAACTCGAATCTCGTTCTTCAACTCATCAATTGTTTCAGAATTGGTTGCATAACATTTGTCCTTGACCGCTCCCCAAAGATAATAGTCTAATGATGTCAGATCACAGCATCTTGGCGGCCAATTCACATCTCCATATTTGCTGATTATTCGATTTTCGAAGATAGGGCGCAGAAGATCGATTGTGGTGTGCGCTGTGTGGCACGTAGCGTCTTCTTGTTGAAACCAAATATCGTCCAAGTCTTCCGCTTCAATTTCCTCGAAGAATCAATCACTTAACATTCACCATTCACGGTCACGGTGGCTACTTCTTCATTTTCAAAGAAAAATGGACCAAGATCCGCACCAAACAGTGACACGTAGTGGGTGCATTGGCTTCTCGACGACGATATGCAGATTTTCTGTGCCCCAGATGCGACAATTTTGTTTATTAACATAACCACCGAGGTGGAAATGTGCTTCATTCGAAAAGATGATTTTTCGGTCAAATTCACGAACTGTAGACGATTCGGATGGTCAATTGGCTTAAGCTGCTGCACCAATTGAACTTTGTATGGCTTCATGGCAAGGTCTTTATGCAAAATTCGCAACAAAGAAGTGCGCGCAATGTCCAATTATTGAGATCGATGGCGAGTTGACGTCGATGAGCAACCGCAGCAATGTTTTCGGTCGAGCGCACCGGACGAGTATGTACACGGGTTGGTTTGTTCACCAACATTCCAGTTTCACGAACTCGCTTCACGAATTCAAACCACAAATTGAGTTTTCGGAGCATTTTTTTTGTTAAATGTTTTTTTCAAATTTCGCTCAGTTTGAGACGAGGACTCGCCACTTTGGAAATATATTTTTAATATTTACCAACTTTCTTCAAGCGTTTTAGCCACCCATTTCGTAAATGTCGAAGTTTTTACTAAATATTAGTCGCTTTCCGAATGACATTTGACGTTTTTAAAGTCAAATTATGAATAGTTCAAATTCCAAACACTAAATGGACCACCCTGGATATGGAATCAGAGATTAAAACCGAAACGAATAACTGTTAGGGTTACGGTTACTGTTTTGCCCGAGCGATTTTTCCCGGTTACTGTTATATTCCTGTTGTGACATATGGGTTAGGGTACAGGTTACGGCTATTAATCTTACCGTTACGTTTATTGGTTTATCTCTTTGATAAATCATGCAGACAAAATCGGCCCCTTTTGAAATCTTATTTAATCAGTAAATGTACTTAATCGAGTCTTTTTCAAAACTGCGTTGACGACTGACTGATGGGTATTGGCATCTAACCCCTGAAAACACGCAATATTAATGAAATTCATAAACAATATTGCGTCCTTAATCAGTGTTACAGGAGTATATCTTTTTAGTCCCTGTCCCAAATCGATTCAGAGCTTGCATGAAAACGTCTTTAAGATTATCATATTATCGCCTCAGTTTCCAAAGTTCTCAAACCAACATATTGTATAACAATAAAGTGACCTTTATAAAAGGGGCACTTTTAAGACGAGCATATCACATTTTTACTAATAAATGACCCATCAATATAAGTCAAGCCATCTGATAAAAGAGAAATCATATTCCTTTCGTTATCTTTTTGTCCTTTGCAAGAAGGACTGATTGGCGAATGACATATTCTCTAACAAAATTTGCATAAAAATGATCTGCCACCCAGTGTGCACATCAAAAAACGGAGGCATCTTTAATTTCTGGTTAACAGAAGGGTGTAAGAAAACAATTCCCAGAAAATGCTTGTTTTTGATCGAGGCACTTCAATAATGTTAGGGTAACAGTAGTGTCCACAAGCCAACTTATCGAAAGTCAAAATACGAATAAAAGTAGTTCATTCCTCACTTCCATCCACTGTCAAGATCACAGCGCAACTTGTCATGTTACCGTATTGTACATGTATGTATATAATCGAAATTTTTACTAGTAGAAGCCCCAGCGGAAAACCCTACAAGACAATGAGAAAGACTGTCGAAAGCATTTCTAAAATCAGTAAAGATAACAAACAAATTCCAGTAGGTTTTAGTAATGGATCTGTTTTGAACAAATGCATGCTGGTTCGGTGATATAAAGGGAGAACTGGAATGTTGTAACTGAGATGTTATAATTTGTTCAAGAAGTTTAGATATTGCATAAAGTTTCGCCATTCCCCTGTAGTAAGAAATGTTAGAACGTGATCCCTTTTTATGTAAGGGAATAATGAAAGATTCTTTCCATAGAGTTGGACATTTAGACTGCTCAAGTGATTTTGAAAACAAAATGTGGATATCAATTAAATTTAAAATCACTCTGCTATTTTCCTTGAGAATAAGAAATCCTTCCTTCCCCCATTTCTCAAAGTGTTTACGTGATGAGCAGCATGAAAGCAATTCTATATGAAAATCATATTTCTTTGTTCCTTACAAAATATGTAAAATAACAATTTCAATCTCTTTCTCTCTCTCTCTCTCTCTCTCTGTCTATCTCTCTCCCGGTTGCTCTCCTTCAGAGTTTTTCCACCACCCGCCTTCAATTTATTTTGACTTTGGCCTACGTGCCGAAAATCACATGTTGTTTGTTTGGCTGTTTTTCCGAATGTTACACTTACATTCGATAATGAGATTAATGTGAGATTTCTATTTTGTCCTCCATTTCGTTTTGTTTATTTATTAAGTGTAAAAAGCAAAAAAGTTCTCAGAGTAAAGAAAATGCGTAAAAAATGGTGCGATAAATAAATTACACGCACACACACTGGGAAAACCTGTATCCATTAAACCAAACAGATACAGGGTGCACTGCGCTGGCTCTCACCCGGCAAATCTTTCGCCGGCGCGGTGTCGCCAGTTGTTGTTATATTTTTGTGTTTTTGTTTTGAATCACCATTTTTTTTTATGTTGCGCTGTAAAAACCAGTTGTTGTTTTTGTTATTGCCGTCTCTTTGTGTGTTTTGGTCTTCGTTTTTGCTCACGTAGACAACGCATGCACAGCCCCAGACCCGAGCTGTTGTCGTGGAAATTACGCTGCTCGCCATGCACAGAACTCAGCTAGCAGTTCAAGAGAACAGACGTGTGTTCGTTCAACAGACACTTGAGTTAATTGAGATTTTTTCAAGACATTTGTTTAAACAGCAAAAACAGCAATTTAGAAAAGCAACACAAACGACATTTTTGTGATAAGAACAGCAATCGCTAGGTAATTTTCCATGATGTGAGCGCGTTGGCCCCCTCTGGCTTGACCCAAAACTGGGTTAGGGGACACTCCCAAAATTATACATATATCCTAAGCAAGCTGTGCGCGTAGCTGGCGAACATTAAACTTCTATAACGAAGTTGAATTGATTTTTTAGTGAAAATTAATACAATGTGTATACCCTACTTACAGATTACAACAAAGCAACAAACGGGCAGTCCCAAGGCAGGAACCTCCCCATTGGACAAACGTGTTTTGCAGCCAAAGACACAACAGCAACAACAGCAACCCAAGCAGACTGTAAGCAGCAGCACTAACAATAATAACAATCAAGGAGCACAGAATATCAACAGCGGTAATCCCAGCAATAAAAAGACACTACAACAACAACAACAGCAACAACAAAAACAACAGCAACAAAAAGAGGAAGCTACTACTACAACACAGACTGCAAGCACATCGGCAACAGTGGTTGCCGCTACAGCAACAACAAAACCCGAAGCAGCTTCTACAACTGGTGAGTACTGTGAAAATTCTGCGTAGTATAAAGAAAATGTGCTTTTACTAAGAGAGAGCAAATTGAACATGGAGGGGGGAAGACTCTAATGAGATGTTTAGATTGCCTCATTAATTTCACCAGTGTTCGTAGTAGCGCATCTACCTCGGGTTGAAAATAATATATTGTTTAGTTCTACAATTTTCAGAGATTATTGCAAATAATGCATTTAATCTGAAAATTATAATCAACGCTGGAAACCGATTCAGAACTGAACCCTTTTGAACGGGTTTGGTTCTGTTTTTCTCGGATCCACGAACCAAAGCTTTTAAAACGACGACCTTCTGAAACTGAACACTAACCGGACCCCATATTTTTGAAAAAAACATTACTTAAGTCACTTCCATAAGAAACTTGCTTGTGTTTGGGGGCATTAAGAAAAATTCCTCAATCAATTTATTTACTGTTAAAAAGCAGGGCGGTTTTGAACCAAATAGGTTCGAAACCGAAATTTCCACAATTTTTTTTATCGTAACAAAAAGATCTGACCCAAAACCTGTTCCGAACCAAAATTTTCGGTTTAACAAGAATACAAAAACCTTAACAAAACACACCTCCTTCTTTCCCTTTATTTTTTGTATCTGGTCGATTATGTGCGACCGAGTTTCAAAATTATTAGGAAATTATGGTACTTACTTTATTGAAAATTCTGAAAAGATGTTCAGAATTTGTCACTATGTGACTGTTTTAGCGCCCTTAAGATTTCAATCATAGAACTTTTTAGCGGGCGCTAGGTCTATAAGTTATGATGTTCATCAGAATGCTGATAAAAATTACAACCCACACTTAAAACCAAGGCTGCAAACCGGTTCGGAGTCGAACAGCTCCGGAATTTTTAGAAAGTCCAAACCGAACCTGAACCGGAGCAGACAAATTTTTTCCATTCGAACCAGAACCAGAGTAAACAAAAAGTTAAAAAGGGTTCTTCGGTTCAAAAATAACTTTTCCATTGCATTTGATTTTTCTAGCTGCTAAAAATGTCAATTTTGCCATTTTCCAATATTTTTAAATGCAAACATAAAGTTGTTTTTGTTGGAATATTTTACGTTTGAATGTTTGAACATATTTAGAAAGTGCTTAAAAAACCTTGCTCACAACAGCTTGTATAGAAACATTTTGCTGAATGGCATAAAAGTCAAAAGGAGCTGATCAATGATTGATTACCATGTTAGGGCCGTTTTATCATGTTCATGTTTTTGCCCAAATCGAAATCCATCTAGATTTTGCAACTAGATGGTTTTTGTGCAATTGATTGTCTCATGTAGGTTGATTATAAATTCGGGCATTTGCGCCACGGTCACACCGGGAGGGCTGTAATGGTCTAATACTAGGTTGGCAGCACCTCTGCACTCGGCTGAATTTTGTCTTTTTTATTGCGCGCCAATTTTACAAATTAAAGCAAGAATTTTACAGAGGAGGAGAAGGTTTTTCTTTTGGAACGACTTGTTACTATGATGGGAGATTAAGTAGTAGGTCGTAATCTATGTTCACACAGGCAAATAATTTATACAAATTTTCATGAAAATTGGGCTAAATATGCCAAATTGTGGAACTTTCCGGCCATATTTGATCAAATTATTTGCGTATGGAACCACAGTTTAAGTTTTTAATACTGGAAAGTCTTTAATCATGGCTATTTTTTATCAAAATTTAGCCAAATTATTTGGATGTGTAAACATAGCTTAAGCAATGAACTAGGGGAATCACAATGTTCATCTGTAATTTCAGCAATGTCTGCAGGTGTTCTTGTATATTAAAGGCACATCCAATATTTTCCATTTTTGGTTTACTTAATAACAATTCAGACTACTGTTTTTAGCAGCAGTTGTTTTTTGTTTTCAAATATTTTTCAGTGTGACCATATGCGCGGATACATAAAAATACTTAATTTGCCTAAGCATGTACATGGATTTGAAATCAATGAGGTTGAAGTAGATTGCTACGAAATTCATCTAGATGGTTAGCATTGAACATGAGCAAAGCAAATGCAGCAAATCTACCTAGATTTGCAAAAACACCAACATGAGAAAACGGCCCTTAATCTTTTGGCAATTTCTGATATTTTAATGCCACATTCAGCCAAAGTTTCAATTTGCGTTTTTTCTTTTTCATTTAATTCGGCTGCGAGAGGCATTTTTAACCAAAAATAGTCAGAATTTATAAAAAAAACATAAAAAAACTTGTAACATTACTAATTATAGTCAATTAGTTAACAATATTTAAATGCACTCAATAAATTTTTGAAGCGTGATAATTAATGTGT
This sequence comes from Lordiphosa magnipectinata, assembly GCA_037044535.1. NCBI lineage: Eukaryota > Metazoa > Arthropoda > Insecta > Diptera > Drosophilidae > Lordiphosa > Lordiphosa magnipectinata. The sequence goes on from JBAMBO010003677.1 coordinate 90,346, forward strand.
CACACTCAAAATGGAAATGAAGAATTTTGCACAAATATCAACTTTAAGCGGGGAGCCTGCTTTAGAAGCTTCAAAAAATCGATTTTTCCGAGGACTTTTTTGGGAAGGAAAGAAATATTCGATTGCAACGGAACTTTCAGGTTTTATTGTTATATATTTCAAAAGTCTTCTCAAATTTTTTCATTAAAATATAATATATGTCATATTATGCCTGGTACAAGCATTTCGCCGAGGCGCCTCGAGTGTGCATGTGTCGTGCGGCGGGAAAGATGCAGGTCGCAATTTCCATCTGAAACAAAAAAATCAAAAAAATTTTCCATTTTCAATAGTATAGCTTCTAATTAAACCAAGAAAATTGAACATAAAGTGAAAAATTCAAAAATTTTTCGCAAATTAAAAAAAAAATCATTTTTTTGGAAAAAAAATTCATTTCAGATTGTTTTAAAAGTGGGTTAATCATAACTTTCTTAAGGTTTTTTTTAGGTTCAACTAGAAGAGAATCTAATCCCGAATACAATAAATTTGGTCTCGTTTCGATAGGACGTTGAATTTTTTCCCTATCTTTCCCGCCAATTAGGAAAAATCGTAAAAATGATAAATCGAGAAATCGCACGTCAAAGTTTCGTATATAAAAAATCGTATATAAAAAATCTCGACGCTTGCTCACTATTTCTCCTGTAACTTTAAAAATATTTTGAATTTGCTTCTGAAATTTTAGGGACATATTCTTGGATAGTTTGGGTAGACATTTATGCAAAAGAAAAAATTCGATTTTTTGAAGCCTCTAAAACAGGCGCTCCCCCCTTAATAGAAAGTCATGACTTTGTCTCTTTTAAAATCTTAACGGGACTATAGATTAAAAGCAGATAAGAAACTTATGCATGGAAAAACATCACAAAGCATAAGAGATAAAACATGTATATCCGAAACATTTATACCGTTATTTGAACAACTGTAATAAGCTAAACTAATTTTGCACAAATATCAATTTTACTAAGGTATACTATGCAGGCACAATTAACGGTATCGACAGCTACAAAAATCAGATCATAGATAAATCGGTAAAATGTATTGGTCTACGAGAACCGTTAGAATAGATAGATAGAGATTATGTCGTATAATAGCATATTAAAGGGCGGACAATAGTCAGTACCAGTCATGTCTGATTAAAAAGTAGAGGAAAATATACACAGGTCTGTTCCTGTTTTCGTATTCCATTGATCGAAATTGTCAAGAGTTGAGTTATATTTGACTTACATTTTTTATTTAACATGAACAAATGCTGCTAGGTTACGTTTTTAACCGTTTCAAACCACCCTTCTTTGTTTTGATTAGCTTGAAAATAGCCAAATTGGCAACACTACTCCCTACCGAGCCACCTTGCTCTCACCACCCTATTCATGTTGCCTCTCTCACTCTCTACACGTCTCTTGTTGCGTCTCTCAGCGCAATTGCGTTTCTCATTTGACTTGCTCTGGCCTGATTCTTTATTTTTAAAAACACTTTCTTTTTACCCTCCCCAATCTCATATATCCAGTTGATGCCAGTAACGCTGATGCTTTGGCCAGTGCCGTGGTAAAGGACAAAAAGAAGGTCAACCAGAAGGTAAGTTTTCATTTTTAACCACAGTTGAGCTTAGTCATTATTTGTTTTATTTTATAACCATTTGCAGGCCAGTGATTTCAGCAACGTTGGTGATTGGCCCACACTTATTGGAGGAGTTTCTAACAGTGGCAAAGCCCCCAGCAACGAACCCAAACGTCACGCAACAAAAAAACAGACAGCCAAAGCAACAGTAGCAGCAACAGCTGCCCCTGTAGCCAATCCCCCAGCAGAAAGCGTCTCTTCAAGTGAAGTTGCCACAGAGTCTAACGCCGCACCCGCCACTAGCAGCCAAGCAACAGCCGCCACAACATCAGAAGCAGCAGCAGCAGCCGCACCCAGCGCTATTTATGATGCCGTCGCCAAAGCAACCCAGCGAGAGGCAGCCGAGTCACTTACTGGCAGCGTCACTGCACCAGCTGCTGGCTCCCTTGCCGGCACTGCCATTAACAAAAAGCTACCCAAGCACAAGTGGCGTCCCTTGCCAATCGATCTGGCCAAGTCCAGTCGCCCTAAACCCATTGGGGGCCGGCCCAATCGCCGGCTCAGCGATGATCCTGCCGAACAGCGGCGCCCGCCGCGTGCCTACCATGAGCGTGGTGCGCCGCCCACAGCCAGGGGAGCTGCTGAATCAGCTCAGTCTGGCACAGCAGCAGCAGGCTCAGGCTCAACGGAGTCACGCCCACAGGGTGGCCGTCAGCCGTACGTTGCACGCACGTCTGCTGCGCCCGAGCGCGTGGATTCCTGGCGTAGCAGCGGCAGCGCCGCCACCTACGACGAACAGCGCGCGAGCACAGGGCCAGCAGGTGGTGCCGGGACAGTCGGCGGTACGCGAGGATCGCGTCGCTTCCGCACGCCGTACAGGGGCGGGCGGCAAGGCCGGGGTGGATTCGCAAGACAGGGACCAGGTCGTCCGACTAATCGCATACCACGCCATTTGCTAGCTTCGGGCGAATACACAAACTATTTGCCAGCGGATGCAGCTGGCGCAGATTCCTCGCAATCCTCCTATGTGCTCATGGGTACCCATTACTTTGGCAATGTGCCGGCTGCTGCCTACATTGAGATGGACGCCACCAGTGTCAAGGAGGCCATCAAGAAGCAAGTGTAAGTAGACGAGAAATTTATTGATGATCCATTAGATGACTTTGCGTAAAAAGGGTATCAATAATATCCGTTTAATGTTAAATTGATCTTAGATTTTCATCCAATGGAGCTGAATTGATCTGTTTTTTTCTGTGTGTATATATAATTCGACCTACTCCTAACTCTCTTCTTCTCTGCAGTGAATACTATTTCAGCTCCGACAATCTTACGGGTGACTTCTTCTTGCGCCGCAAAATGGACGCCGAGGGCTATATACCAGTCACTTTGATAGCCTCGTTCCATCGCGTCCTGGCATTGACCACAGACGTGGCTCTGATTATCAATGCCATCAAGGATTCCGATAAGCTGGAACTGTTCGAGGGCTACAAGGTGCGTACCAAGACAACGCCCACCATTTGGCCCATCACTGATGTGCCAGATGTCAAAGATCAGACACTGCCGGTCGATGATGAGAAGTCGCAGCCGAAGCAGACTGAGTCGGTCGAAGAGGCGACATTGTCCTCTTCGCCACCAGCCATACTGACAGCGGCCATGGCCACAAAGCCATTGAGCAGCATACCACCACCGCCGGTGCCGCGCAATTCACAGAATTCGGTGCCCAAGATGCTGCAGGAGAAGCAGCAGAGATCTACCATGGCAGGGAATGCCATCAGTGCGTTAACACAGCAGGTGGAGGGCGGTGCAGCCGAGTTGGCTGGACATTTGAGTGGCCTGGCCGAGAGTGTTAAGGCAGACAAGAGGGCGGCAGCCGCTGATGCAGCCAAATCGGGTGGTTCTGGGGCAGCAGCTGATGCTTTGGTGGCGGAGCCGGAGGGCATGTGGAAAGAGGTAAAGAGACGCTCGAAAACAAATGCTTTAAAAGAAAACGCTACTAAATCTTCCAACAACAACAACAACACGTCCACGTCAACACCACAACCACCGCTTTCACAAACGCTCAACAAAAACAACAACAATAACAATGTAAAATCCAACAACACCGTCACCGCAAACGCCACCTTGTCCTCGTCCACCACGTCCTCGTCTACATCCAATGCCACATCCAACGCCTCATCAACCAACAACACGCCTAACGCTGTCTCTGTCAACAACATTACCACCACAACCGCCACCTCGTCTGTCATCGCCACCACAAACAACAACAACAAAAAATCATCCGCCAACTCCAAATCCTCCTCCTCCAAAACAGCTGCTGCGCCATCCACTCAGTGCCATGGCGAAAAGGAAGAACTAGACTTTCAATTTGACGAGGAGCTGATGGACCCCATACCTGCCACCGGACGCATTAACAACTTTACCGAAAACTTTTCCGACGATGACGAGTCTGACTACGAGTTTGCTGACCGCGACATCAATAAGCTGCTAATTGTTGCCCAGGTGGGACGGGCCCCCAAGCATGAGGGCTACGATCGCACCGCCGACTTTACCTCACGCACCAAAATTACCCAGGACTTGGAAAATATCATAAACGATGGCCTGGTCAACTATGAGGAAGATCTCTGGACTACCACGAATGTGGTTGACTATCGCACGGTGAATGTCATCTCGCAGGCGGACTTTGAGAAGCTAGCCGCCGGCAATCGCACCCGACCAATGCCACAACAGCAGCCGCCACCGCCGCCACCCACTTATGAGCAGGAGCCGGATGCCGATGACACCCTGGTGGGTGACACCACATTGAACTCTACGCTCAATTCCACGCTCAAGTCGCGTCGCGCCCGCTTTTATGCAGCACCCAATTCACAATCCATTGATCCCCGAACGCCCAGAAAACGCAAGCTGCGGCACACCTCCAATCCACCTGTTGAGGCTCATGTGGGCTGGCTGCTGGATACAGTGGAGCATCGTCCGCGCACCACCTCGATGGGCTCGTCGGCGGGCACTTCGCCCACCACCTCGTCGTACGGCTCGTTTGGCTCCTCGGTGCCGCAATCGTTGCCCGTGTTTCAGCATCCATCGCATGCATTGCTCAAGGAGAACAATTTCACCCAACAGGCCTATCACAAGTATCACTCGCGTTGCCTCAAGGAGCGTCGCCGCCTGGGCTTTGGTCAGTCGCAAGAGATGAACACCCTGTATCGATTCTGGTCGTTCTTCTTGCGCGAGAACTTCAACAAGAGCATGTACAATGAGTTCCGCACCCTGGCCTTGGAGGATGCCGGCAATGGCTTCCGCTATGGGTTGGAGTGTTTATTCCGCTTCTTTTCATACGGTTTGGAAAAGAAGTTTAGGCCAAACATCTATCAGGACTTCCAGGATGAGACCATGGCCGACTATGAGACGGGTAAGTTTAAGCTCTGGGGGAATAGACAATAGATTGAAATTATACATTTTTTTTGTGCATTAGGTCAACTTTATGGACTCGAGAAGTTCTGGGCCTTCCTCAAGTACTACAGGAACGGCGAAAAGCTGGAAGTGCAACCCAAACTGGCGGAATATTTGAAGAGTTTCAAGACCATTGAAGATTTCCGTGTGGTAGAGCCGGAGATCAATGAAATGCTACAGGGTGTGGGCAGTCTAAATCCGGGACGTCAGCTCAACAGGCATCGCAGTGTATCGGAAAGCGATGGCACGGCTGTCATAGCAGGCGGTGGACGTCGTCTTAATACTACGATTACCAATCGCAGTGACTATGTGGGACGCCTGCTTCAGCAACAGCAGCAGCAACAACAACAGCAGCAACAACATCATCATCAGCAACACTACAATCAACAGCAACAGAATCGGAGACGCACTGGCTCTTTTGGCAGCAGCACTGTACGCATACGTAGCGGCTCCTTGGGCAACAAACCACAGGTGGCAAATCGCAATCAAGGATCACAGCAGGAACTAAGACGCGGCGGTAGCAATTCGGGACTGGCGCCGACACACAAACGCCAACAGCAACAACAACAACAGCAGCAAAAGGTCAAGCCTACTCAGTCCACAGTAGTACCAGTGAGAGCGTCCACCTCGGCGGCAGCAGCAGCAGCAGCCTCGTCCTCGTCGCAGAAGTAATTCGACCATACAATCATTTTTCGATTAGATTTAAGTTTACTTACGACTTTTGGTTGAGAGCAACTGTTTGCTCTATGCTCACCTTTGTTTATTCTTCTTTTTTCTTTATATTTTTGGTAGTATTCGAGTCAGGCGCAAAGTGGGAACAGTTTGTCATTAGTTTTTAGTCTAAATTAAGTAAAAAATTTTGAAAATTTGTTTTATTGCAATTTATTTAGCGTTGGTTTACTTGTTTTTGTTTTCTCACATATAACTAAAGAAAGGAAGGTTGCTTAAATGAAATGCTCAATGACCGGAACCTCCCACTCCCCCCAAATCAACAATTAATGAAATCATTAGACGTGCGACAAGCGCAAAAGTTAAGTTCTACTTGAGGCAAGCAGCGAATTTTAGTTTAAGCATTTAAAACAAAAATTTGAAGGGCTAATTGAAGTATCCATTGTTCACCCTCCCCCGTCTCTCTCTCTCTAGACACTTGTACCCCCCCGCCAAGCATTTAGTAACCTTTAGTTTATATATTTTTTTGCACTTGTTACTTTTATTCGAAGAGAAAAGAACATTTCAAGAAAAATTACATGAAAAAAACAACGCAAAATCAACTCTAAAAACAAACAAAAAAGTTAAAAACTTAAAAGAATGGCAATTATTTGCACACACACACATAAAGCTTAGTTAATAAATATATAATGAATAAAGAAACAAAACAAAAAACCCATGTGAGAAATCAAATATAAGCTTAATACTGATTATTAATAACTACTAATATCTCTATATATAGGCAAAAGCAAATGACTTTGGGAGAAAAACCCAACTGAAAGTGAAGTTATTTTTTTTTTGTTGATGCGCAGCATCAGTTGAAATTTTCTCTGAAACCGTTTATCCATCAGTTCCTTGGTTTTTCTTGCTACGCTCATAGCTAACACAGCTTAAGCAAACGAAATAAGTGCAAACATGTTTAATTATTTTATTTGAAATATTTGTAAATATATATTTTTTTCCTGTGCTTTTAAAATGTCGCCTTGGATTTTACACACACACACTCTCTCACACACACACACACGCCCACGCTTTTGTAAGAGCTTACCTATATCAATATTGACCTAAAATAAATATAGATATATGGCAACTATTTGATTTTTCTTTATCACACTTGGTTAACCGACCTTCTATGTTTCCCTTTAAGTTTTCAATTTTTATACACTTAATTTAAATTTATCTTTAATATACAAAACTATATTACATTTCTATACGAGAAAAATGAACCTAAATAAATATCGAGAAAGTAATTTTTTAAGCTACTTAATGAAATTTGCGAGAAAAGAAAAACGTAAGAAAATCGAAAACAAAAAAAAGATAATTGTGAAAAACGTGATAGTTTAAACCATAAAGAGTAATATTTACTACTATTATTATATTAATAATTGATTATAACGATGCATATATATATATATATATTTAAAACGAAAAAACAAAAGCAAAATACAAATCGAAAAAAAAAACAACAAACAAAACACAAAAATTTATAAACTAACGTAACAAAAAAAAGTAAAAATTTTTTTTAAAAATTACCAACACAAAAAAATGTTAAAAACAATGAGTAGAAAAAACTAAAACAAAAAAATGAATAAAAAAAAAACTTGAAAAAGTAAAGAATTTTGTTGAAGTTTATGTATTTGGGTGTAGCAGTAGGTTTTGAGGAATACACTCACGGTTGCCACTTGAAAATATTTAATTACACCAAAAAAAATTAAAAAAAAGGCCATTTTCACAAAATAACATAAGTCTTGAGAAGTCAGAATAAGTCTTGGTCTCTATGTCAAAATACTAAAATAACAACTTGATCTTATCAAAATGACTTATTCGAGTATACTTAAAGAAATAACACTTCCTATCTGTAAAAAACTTCCACTTTACGAACAAGCACTGTATTAACATATCGTTAACGGCCGATTTCTCATCTCCTATATAGCTGCTATTTGCCAGATAAACTTAGAATTTACTCTATTATGGATAGTTTTTGTGACAGTTAGTGCTTTGTAGAAGCTGTGAAATCGGCCCTTAAAGGTAATAATTGCTTCCTAAAAATAGAGAAAACACACTTCTGCTTTTATTCCTTGTTGACACAGATTTCATTACATTATTAAAACCAGACATAATGTAGCTCTATACTCGTACTCAGCTCCTTGTTAAGTATTATATTTGAAACTGAATCAAATTCGTTTTTTGCAACAATTTGCCGAACCAGCTCCAAGTAAAACTCACGCACTTTTTCTTTACTTATAAAATGGTGGATTTCCTTATACACTTGCTATCCATATATTGTGTCTAAGTTCCAAATTATATCTATAAGAGTGTGTAAAAAAGTTATTGAGAATTACACTGTGCAACAATTTCCAGTATATTGAAGGGTTGGTGGTGATTCTAGATGATTTTCATGTGCAGAACACTAATCTGTTTTCGAAAATGGTCAATTTCTTTTAGATTTTCGGTAATTTGGAATTAAAGTAGCTTAGAATGCCTATTTTGAACTTTTTTGGGGGCGTTTTGTAAAGGAGCTTATTTTTGTTTTGACTCTTTTTAAAAATATGGTACGCTTCTATTTCTTAGCTTTAAAAAAAATTATCCCAAACAATTTTACGATTTTCTTAAACGAAGAAATACCGTTTACCTAATTATATCTGGTTTTATTTCGCAGAATTTATGGAATTTTTTTAATTTCTACGTCTTTTTCGGGCTCCATGCAAAAGAGCCAATTCCAATAAAAATGTGCCAGTGCACCAACAGGAAAAAAAACACAATTTTTGGTGCAAAAACACTAAGTGTGGCAACCGTGGATATACTAATAGATGGCATTGGTTAGGATAGTAACCATTAGTTGTATTTGAAACCATCGAGATAAGTCGTTCCAGATCGCGTAGCGTTTTTTTGCAAAAGAATGAGTTCCATCTTGTCCGCATTGATACTGAGCTCGACTCATCTTCCTCAGCGTTTGTTCCATTATGGAGCTGAGGTTTCAGGGTAAACGGCTAAGCATTTATTTAAGTGGTATTCTTATGGTCCTCTCTCTCCTGTGGTCCAGCTCTAAGTTACACGCTAAGGTATCTACAACTGAGAAGATAAATACCGACGAAAGGCTTACTTCCTCATCATCGACCGTCAGGGCTTCTTCATTGCCGGAATTATTTGGTGCTTAGAATGCATTACTTAAGTATTGATTCTAAAGATTTGCTATTATTGGCAAGAAAAGTTAAAACTTATATTGCAATATTATAATTTTCATAACAATTCTCAGTTTTATCCAATCTGTCGTTACTGTTATCGTAAAAGTCTTCAGAATCCTTTGTATTTGAACTCTCATTGAGAACAGTTTTCAAATTTTCCATAATTTCTTCAAAGAGCCAACTATTAAACACTTTCTCGCAGAAAATCGTTTTAAAACTCCTTTTTTTAAGAGCATCTTTTTGTTATTTCTTTTTGAATTATATTTCAAATTATTCAAGCATTGAAGTTTATGTATTAATTGAAGTAAAGTGGGCAGCAAAAATCCTAAATAACAACGGGATTCGCCCTGCAAAAGATCAATAGCCTTAGCGAAATGCTAGTAACATTATTCAATTCATGCAAAAAATCTATTTCTGTATTTTTAGATAATGAATTTTTTTTTTAAAGATTTGTAGTTTATTTGACGACCTTTCTAATGTTTAATTAGTGAGTTTAGCTGGCTCTAGGCCCGAAAAAGTTGCGTTTGTTCACAGAGCCAGCTACTCTAGGTCCGAAAAAGTTACGTTTGTAAACAACTTATGCATTGTACTACCAAAAAGAACTGATTCACCGTTATCCCTAACGACTCTTCAGTAGGCTTTTCGCTGAAGATAGCATGATTGCCAACTGCCTCTCCAATACAATCATTTCTTAGATCAGTTGGGAACTGCTAAAAGCAATGAAATCAAAAATAGATAAGCAATGAGTGCTTTCAACTTTCTGGTGGTAATGCTTAAGCTTTGAGGCTGAACTTTTCTAAGTGCAAAAGCTTGAAACTTTTGAGCGAGCTTAGAAGTGCCAGTTAATTTTGAAATTCAAAAAAGCGTTTTTGCTTTGTTTTTTGAAACTTTTGTTTTCGTTTTAAAGAAGAGTTTTTTTTTACAAAAAAGAGAGCGTGCCGTCTCTTATATAGATTTGTAATTTATTTGGCGACCTTTCTAATGTTTAATTAGTGAGTTTAGCTGGCTCTAGGTCCGAAAAAGTTCCGTTTGTTCACAATTGTAAACCACTTATGCATTGTTTTAAAAGTTGTACTTTTTAAATTGTGTTTTTGTTCTAAAATACGTTGAACGCTATCATAAAAATAGTTCCATCTTGTGGCGCAAAGCTTAGTTTTCTCAACGTAATCTGCTGCTACTGTGTATCTGCGAACAGCATTCCAAATTGCAGTTGCTTTCGCTAAGGAAGAATTGTACAACAGCTTGTATGATGTGCTTAGTAAAGCCTGCTCAGAATATTTTGTGACAACTAAGTTAAAAGTGAGTGATGCGCATCTAAAGTGGCTTGGCAAAGTAATTTCAGCATCAGCTGAACTATTCAGCTCTATTACCTTTGAATCAGATTCTTGTAAAAACTCAGGCTTCATGTTTGATCCTTCAAAAATTTACATTTTAAACAAGGCTGCAAACCTCTAAAATTTTGCAGATTGTTCGGTCCGGGGGTTCGAACCCGGTGTTAAGTATAAGGTTCGGTTCGCGGACCGGTTCCTGGAACCCCTGAAACCAAGGTTTTGGTTCGAACCTCGGTTCGCTTGAACAAAAAATAAATAGTTTCAATTTATAATATTCTTTATTTTAATAATGTAATTTAAATTATCAAATCCATTAGCTGACATTTACAACATTTGAGAACTGGTTAGTTTAAGTTAATAGGCATTATATCTTCTAGGAGCTGTTCATCTATACTAGCTCTTAGATCAGAAAGAACAAACTTAAGAGTTGAAAGGGCTCGTTTAACTGATTCCGGACTTGCTGGAACAGCAACTCCTCGTTTTTTTGAGCTTTCCAAAATTTTAAAACATTTGTCGATGTATGTTCTCTTGGACAATTGTCGAAGGAATATATAACATCATTTACAGGTTTTATATTTGTTAATTGCTTTCTATTGCTTTCATAAAATTCTCTTCTTCGCAATCAGACGTTGAGTCATTTAAAGTTGAATTTTGAAAACTCTCATTAAGAATTTTTTTTGGCGCTTCAGCATGTCTGCAATGTGCTGCTTTGCAACTTTTTTTTTGGTCAGAAGTTAACAAAGTTTGAAATCTCGGGTCTAGGAACACTGCAGCCAATATTGGTACTGAGCTCATAATAGAAGAACGTTTATCGAGGCACTTAGATAATAATAAACAATGTTTTGCTGAAGATTTTAGAACAATTGCTCGACATGAAAACCAAGCGTAATAAAAATCACTTGGTAGTAATTGTGAATCCTGCAGCTTTAAAGAAGTTTTATAAATTGGCTGCAGCAAATTACACATATTTTGAACTACGTTCCATTCAGATGTTTTTAGGTGGAGCTCTTTTAAAGAACTCTGAATTCAAACTCTTTAAGAGTTAGTAATCGTTCGCACATTATGGAGGTTGAGTTCCATCCAGTCACACAGTCTAGCACTGGTTTTTTAAAATTTTTCTAAATGCAATAGATTTAAGATAGTGTGAGTACGGAGTTTCTTACAAAGTGTGCGAGCTCTGCTAATGTCAAACTGAACTTTCTTAAAAAATCGTTAACTACTAAATTGAAAGTGTGTGCAGCACAACGAACTGTAATTATAGAGTCTTCCAGGGAATCTATTGAGTTAACTTGGTCATTGTCCAAATCAAGAAATGCTTTTGATTCACATGAGCAGCCTTCATCAACATTACATTCTCCAAAGTTGCATTCCTTTTCCGTTATGCAGGTGTGACATAATAGTTCTCCTCCTCGAACCATATTTGCTCCATTATCGACGGTGATAGTATAAATCTGTCCTAGGGAAATGTCGTAGGATTGGAGAACTTCTTGAATGATAGCAGTCTGATTAAGACTTGTGTGCTGGACGTGGACCTCTTTCATAGCCAGCGTGTAAGTGCGAATCTCGTCATCTTTATGAATCTGACAGTTGATTCCAATTATGGCGCGATCAACTTTAATTGACATCAAACTGAAATAAATTCGTAAAAATATAATTTTGATTTAATTAGTATATTTGGGCAAATACATACATAAATATTTATGTGCAATCTTCTTAGAACCTATGCAGATATTATGTATGTATGTAATGTACACGTGGACACAGTCTCGAATACACGCAATGCGTGTACATATGTATTTCACTAACACACATTTGCGTTTGGCGCCAAAATTTGTGTGGTTATGGGGCGCTTAAAGCATGATTTTTCTTGCATAATTTAAATTTCACATGGATAATAACTTCATATATATGTACATATGCATACATATATACATATACATTTACATATATGTACATATGCAGATATATGCAAAGACATTGCATCTGCAATGAAAATTAATACACACACACACACACACAAATATGCACAATCTGTTAACATATGTATGTACTCACCGATTTTTTAGAATTCCACTGATTTCATTGCGAAAATTTGAAGCATTTGCTTTCACAAAGCTTCGAATATTTTGCCGATTTATGGAAATGGGCTTTTAAAAAGCATTACATATCGGCTCAAGAATCCAGTAGCTGGTCTTCACTCAATTTTAGTTTCAAGAATGCTTGTTCCATCTGTATGAATGTATTTATGGTTGGCTGTTGATCAACTTTCTTTTGGCGCCCTTTTTTTTTTATTTTCAATTTCTTCGGCTACTTTTTTATGCTGAAGCTGAATGTGTCGCAGCAAGTTAGTTCCGTGTCGTCCAGTTATTCCAAGACCGCATTCATTGCACACACTTTTATCGTAATTTTGTATATATTTATAATGTTCAAAAATTGAATTCGATGACATGTTGCGTTGGCAAACAATTGAGATTTCAAAATTAGCTTTAAATTACGCGTCTGTCGGTCAAGTGGAAATCTCACTGGGGACGACAAGTGGGACCATGCATGTCACGACAATAATACAATAAAGTCAGATAACGTTCTCTCTCTCAGCTTACACCTCTTTAATGCATGATACAACTAATAGAGGTATGTTCAGCAATCAGCTCGCTCTCTGTTTCAGCTTGCAACTCTTTTAGTTGTGTCATGCTTCAATGTCCAGCTCAAGATAAAGTTAACAAGGTAGACGCACTCGCTCTCTTTGCCTACTTCTTAAGGGGGGAGCCTGCTTCGAATTTTTTTTTTTTGCATAAATGTCTACCCAAACTATCCAAGAATGTGTCCCTAAAATTTCAGAAGCAAATTCAAAATATTTTTAAAGTTACAGGAGAAGTAGTGAGCAAGCGTCGAGATTTTTTATATACGATTTTTTATATACGAAAACTTTGATGTGCGATTTCTCGGTTTTTCATTTTTACGATTTATCCTAATTGGCGGGAAAGATAGGGAAAAAATTCAACGTCCTATCGAAACGAGACAAAATTTATTTTTTATTATTAAATTTTAAACAATCTAAAGTGAATTTTTTTTTCGAAAAAATTGTTATTTGGGAAAAATTTTTTAATTTCTCACTTTTTGTTCAATTTTTTTGGTTTAACTAGAAGCTATACTATTGAAAATGGGAAATTTTTTGGATTTTTTTGTTTCAGATGGAAATTGAGACCTGCATCTTTCCCGCCGCACGACACATGCACACTCGAGGCGCCTCGGCGAAATGCTTGTACCAGGCATAATATGACATATATTTTAATGAAAAAATTTGAGAAGATTGTTGAAATATATAACAATAAAACCTGAAAGTTTCGTTTCAATCGAATATTTCTTTCCTTCCCAAAAAAGTCCTCGGAAAAATCGATTTTTTTAAGCTTCTAAAGCAGGCTCCCTCCTTAAATGTCACTCTGTAAACAACCCTTGTGAGCGAAGCATCTCCGCCGACGAATTTTTTTGTGTTCAGCTTCTTATTTAAGAAGTTGCGAGAGAGCGAGTGCGGCTACCTTGTTAAGTATACCTTGGTCCAGCTCACAACTTTTGTCTCTTTTCATCTATTTTAGCACGACGCTACGTCGCTGCAATTGGCTGCAAAGCGCAGCAGAAAAAACAATTTGCCCGTTTTTCGGTTTTTTTCTTTATTCTAGGCACTGTCCCAGCAAGCATTTTATGAAATTTCTAATCACACTCTAGTCTTTTTCGAATCCTCAGTCTGATTAAAATAGTCATCAATGCGCTCGTTTTCTGATCATAAGTGATACTTTTGTCAGGAGAAAATGGTACCCCAGCCGCGACTCTTCATAAAGAGTCGTTTTTAACCCATTTTTCTGATGTTTCGACTCATTTGCGAGTCTTTTTCGAGTCGATTTTTAATGCATGAGTAATTTTCGAGTCTTCCTTGAATCGCACATGAAACTAATCTCTTTTTAATCATCAAAAGGGCTCGAAAAAGACTCACCAAGGTGAGGAATCACCTAATGATCTTCCAAATGCTAGGTGGGGTTATTTCATTGACACGAGCAAGAAATAGGCACTCGAGAAATTTAATAATGAAATCACTTTTGATGCATTTCTACAATTGTATTTTTTTTTAAATACGCATACGTACGCAAACGCATTAGAAATAGTAGGCTACGCATACGCACAGTACGCATCAGAAAAAAACAGAGTATGCGTAGTACGTAGACGAAAAAGTTGAACTACGCATACGTACACTGAAGCCTTATGAAAAGTACGCACTAAATACGTACTCAAACTGAGCAGTAGGAATTTTCAAAATGCTTCATTTTCACTTCATTTATGCGTACTTCGAAATTTCTATAGGAAATGTAAGTTACTTTGTTCAATTTTTTTTTTGGTTTTACTTAGCAATATACTTAATTAGTTAGTTTATCTTGTTATGAGTTACTTTTAGCCGAAAGGATAACCTTGGTATTTGCGTGAACAGTAATCTCGACAATATTTTATTACCATTATTATTGCTATTAGTTTTATATGGGCAACTTCCGCGTGACGAACACTACTTTCGTACTCGTTTTTGGATTAAAATATGAACTTATTTTTTTGTTATTCAAAGATATAGCTTCAACTTATACAAAGTGTTTAATGAGATTAAGGTGTACTTTCGAATGGCGTAAAACATAATTTAAAAATAGGTTGCGAAAGGGTCTGTGAAACTAGAGCGCGTGAATTTAGGCCGCGGTGCATTTTGCATGGCGGTCTAATTTCATTCTGCAAAATTAATTTAGGCCGCGACCATCACCGCCATCTCAAAATGAAATTAGACCGCGCGACCATATTGCATTTTTCAAAATGAATTTAGACCGCCATCACAAAATGAAATTAGACCATGCGGCATTATTTCAATCTTCAAAATGAATTTAGACCGCCATCACAAAATGAATATACTTTAAAAGAAAGATGAATGCTAGAGGATCCAAAAAAAGACATTTGCAGCAAAAATGTTATGTTGGTTTTTATCAATGGACGTGAATCCTTTTTGACGCACGGTACATTTTTCCATAATTTTATTTATGTGTTGTATATTATAATGCATGAATGATTTCTGATTTTCTGCTTACCAGTGTACGGTCCTACTTTTTTGTGCTCTGCAAATTAATAAAAACTCTATTGAAAAATTTTACTTTTTAATCGAGTTATTGTGACATTAATCTTCCCTGGTGCCATCCGAGTAATAAAATAAAAGTGCTCATCAATTCTGGTCTGGAGCCGGTTTTTCGTGTGCTGACAACTTCACACCCCTTTGGCCGCCAAGAGTCACAAGTTTTTGGTTCGCTCCGTAAGTACAAATTTTCCCAGCAAGAAATCGATACCGAAAGTCACCAATACAACTACACTTTTCTGAATTCACAAATACTATCACGCATGGGTTTCAGTATAATTTACGTAGGTCTATCATGACGCCTAACGGCTTGGCAAATTCTTCCTCATCTAGTTATTGTTGCAGTTAGGCCTAACGTATGCTATAACGATAGACGATAAACAGCTGTTTAGTTCTTAAGAACTTTGGCCATTTCTAGCGTGGTCGTCGAAGTGAACGGTTAGTGAGTTCAATTGGTGTTAAAAAATAATTATAAAAGTGAAATAAATAAATAGTCAATAAATATGAATAAAATAACAATTCGAAACTTAGTGTCAGCAGAAAAACGAAACTTACAAGCTACATTAAAAAATTATGAACAGTTAGATGACTTTGCAAGTTCCAAGAAAAATGAAGGATGAAAAAATACAAAGTGAAAGTTCTGAGGCGGATAATGCTGATAGTGAACTTTCAGTTCTTTGCTCCAATATTTCCAGGTCATAGTCGGTAGAACCTCCTAACATTAGACAGGAAATAAAAACGAGAAGGCCAAGCTAACTTCGTCTCGTCTGTGCCGAAGTTTTAATACCCTTGCAAATGTTGTTTTTGAAATGTCAGAGTTTAAGAACGCTTATACAAAAATCTAAAACATTTTTAACTGGAACCCATTTTCCGACAGATAAACATCTGGTTTCGACCAAATTTCACGAATCTTTTTGAAAACATATCAAATTAACAATCGCGGAAAAATAAGATTAAGAAAGATAAAATTTAAAACAGAAAAGTTTTTTCTCACTAAGACTCATTTTCCGACCGATCGGTCCTATGGCAACCATAAGATATAGTCACCCGATGTCGATCAACTTTTTCAAATTTGTTTGAAAGCTTTTAATATTAAGAATCACCGACTTAAGGAACGATTTACTTGAAAACAAAAAAGTTTTTTTCACTAAGACCCATTTCCCGACCGATCGGTCCAATGGCAGCTATAAGATATAGTCATCCGATCTTGACCAAAATTTGCAAATCTGTTTGAAAGCATATAATATTAATTATGGCCGAGTTTTATGGCGCTAGCATTGAAAACAAAAAAGTTTTTTCACTAAGACCCATTTTCCGACCGATCGGTCCTATGGCAGCTATAAAATATAGTCATCCGATTTTGACAAAAATTTGCAAATCTGTTTGAAAGCAGATAATATTAACAATGGCCGAGTTTAAGGCCGCTAAAATTGAAAACAAAAAAGTTTTTCTCACTAAGATCCATTTTTTGACCGATGGTTCCTATGGCAGCTATAAGATATAGTCATCCGATCCGGTCGGTTCCGACATATTAGCAGCGTGCAGTAAAAAGAAGACTCTGTGTAAAATTTCAGCTCGATAGCTTTAAAACTGAGAGACTAGTTTGCGTAGAAACAGACGGACAGACAGACGGACAGACAGACGGACAGACAGACAGACAGACAGACGGACGGACAAAGCTCAATCGACTCAGCTCGTCGCCCTGATCAAGAATATATATAGTCTATGGGGTCGGAAATAAATATTTCTATGCCTTGCAAACTTCTGGGCAAAATTATAGGTACAGGTTAGAGGTGGGCGCGGGCCTGTATTTTGAGGCCCGGGCCCGCACGAACACGAACTCTTTTTTGAGAGGCCCGGCCCGGCCCAACACGAAACTTTTTCACCAAGGCCCGGGCCCGGCCCGGCCCGGCACGAAACTTATTTACACATATAAGGAAATTTAAAAGTCATGCAATTTATAGATATATATAAGTACATATTTATTAAGGTATACATACATGAATATTGTTATGTATTTAATAAAAAAACAAACTATGTCATATTTTTATTTAAAAATAAAATTTTTTCTAAATTTGTGCTTTTTAGCGTAGTGCGTTTTTAATTTAAAACATGGCCCGATGTTGAAAAAAGCCTTTCGCTCGTAGACGAACTGGCGGGAATAGCCAGAATGGTCCGAGCTAATTTGGGAAGGTATTTTAAGTCCCTTGCATTTTTCCAGAATTCTAAAATATGTGTGCCAGGAGCTGCTGGATAGGCCAAATATTTGTCAAGCTCTATGTCGATAGCGTTTTTCTTAACTTTCCGTTTTTTTATATAACTTAAGTCTAAAAATTCAGCAAACATTCCATTTTCGGAATTATTTGGGCTTAAGGTTATTAGTTATGTCATCAAAGCTACTATATTCATGATCCCCTATAAATTCGGTGAGCATTGCTTTTACCGTAGCTTACACATTATCTCTTTTTTCCCCTGAGAGGAAATTCATCTCTCTATAAGGAGGGTTCAAGAAAAGCCCACCCAAATGAGGGATTGCCGGAAGAAACCTTTTTTCTAATGCGCTTAGGGTCATTGTTTTAAACTCAGTTATTATTTGAGAATCAAGTGTGCTAGTTCTGCAAAGCTTACATCATTTTTCTGACCACAATGCAAATATTTGCATTGTTGTCAATTTCACAATAGGACGCCAATTTTGAATTAGTGGTGTGCAAACAAGTAAAATATGTATAAGCAAATCGATAGTAGTATCGATAAACAATTAGAATGCGATAAATGGCGGTTCTAATTCGAGCATAAACAAAAATAGCGCGAACAAATCAAAATTGTTTTCGGACCTATTTCGGGCTTTTACGGGCCGGGCCTTTTTGCTAAGGCCCGGGCCCGCACGAAGCCCGCACGAATCTTAATTTTAAGGCCCGGGCCCGCTCCGGGCCTGTGTAAGCCCGCGGGCCACGAAAAAAAGCCCGGCCCGCGCCCACCTCTAGTACAGGTAAATATTACGTTGTTTTTTATACCCGTTACTCGTAGAGTAAAAGGGTATACTAAAGTCGTGAAAATGTATGTAACAGGCAGAAGGAATCATTTCCGACCATATAAAGTATATATATTCTTGATCAGCATCAACAGCCGATTCGATATAGCCACGTCCGTCTGTCCGTCCGTCCGTCTGTCTGTATGAACACCTAGATCTCAGAGACTAGAAGAGCTAGAGCAACTAAATTTGAAATGTAGACTCCTATTGTCTGCACGCAGATCAAGTTTATTTTCATTTGATGATAGATGGTTCGTACTTTCTAGAGATATCTAGTACTCAAAATTATTTATCGATTTGCTGAAGGAATGATAAAGATCGGATGAACGATACTCAAGTTATGAGCAAAAAACGGTCAGTTAACACCCAACACCCACCCCACCCACCACCCACCCCACCCATAACCTAAGCATTGCGTTCAGCAGCAATCTTAGTGAGAGAGAGAGAGAGAGAGAGACTTGGAGAGCGCACTGCGTTGTGCGTTGTGTGTTAACTGGCCGTTTGACTCGTGACCAAATTCGAGCTGCGACATTAAGGGTGCAGAGTATGTAATAGTCGGGCTTGACCGACTTTCTTTCTTGTTTTTATTAGGAAAGGTGATACGTTTTCAAAAGATTTGTTGTCTGATCTGTTTATCGTGATGAATTTGGAGTCATTTATGTTGGATTTAGTAATTGACAAATGTCTATTAATATCTGGCGGATAATAAATAGCCGAGTTAAAAAATGTTGCATACTTTTCGGCTGACCCACCTCAGGCATACAGGAAGGCTATTAAACATTTGTTTCCATGAGTAACGGGTATATCGAAGTCGGTTAGAGCCGACTTTAACTTACGCTCTCGTTTTATTTATAACAGTTCTTTCTTACATTTATTTAATCTCTATTCAGATTTGTTCGGCAAAGACGATTTTCTTAAGGAAATAAAATCCACCGAGCTGTCTCACAACAGGCACAAACAAAAGCTGCACACATTAAAAAAAATAATAAGAATTAGTAAGAATTAGCAAATATGAAATAAAATGACAAATTAATAGTTTTTAAATTTTCCAGTATTTTTCAGTTCTTGTTAATGTATAAGTATTGTATAGGTTAGTACTGACTAATTTGCTTACCAGTTAGAGCTACCAGTTAAAGTCCTAATATAAATACTCAAACCAAAACAGTTATTAATGCCAGTTAGATCATTGGTTATCTAACTAGTAGGTCGATAATCGGTTAGAATCTTCCCGACGCCCATTTGCGTTTGACCAGAAAAATTTCGTATTTTAACGGTTAGCTATAACAGTTAACTGACAAGTATTTACCAGTTAGATTTCTTGCTGGGTTACGTACGGTCCTTACGCGT